>CM019168.2:14943792-15009188 GCA_009739505.2 Apolygus lucorum | reverse complement strand
GATAGAACATGAATATGGACTCCTAAGATCTTCAAAGCATACCCAGCAATAATTTGCAGCGTGTTATTAGCGAATTTTCAAAGAAAATGAAGCTATTGCAATGGCCTCAAAATTTTTAGAATCGACTTTTTCGAAAAATTTTCACACTGAAATCCGTTTTGGAACATTCTGAAACGATCCCTGAAGTTTTTCCAAAAATCATATGTATATATATATATATATATATATGTGTCATTCCGGACGATAACTTGAGTAATTGTTTAAAAATTTTTTTTAGTTTTTGCCAAAATGTTTGTAACAACAAACCATAGGTCAAGTTCGTTAACCAGCAATTTTGGACAATCCAAAGTGGTCCAAAATTCAAAAAAACTCCAAAAAAATGGGTTTTTCCCGTTTTTTGAGGTTTTTACATTGAAAATCATGGTAATTTATGGTATATTCGGATTCAGCACAAAATTTCTGATATGAATGCTTTTTTCAAAAATGAAAATTGTCCAAAATTAAGAAAAGTTTGTAGCTATATATATATATAATGAATACGTGCGTATATTTGTTGTAACCAGAAATGCAGTAGCCGTGTGGGTACTCTATGAGTTCGTAGAGACGACTAGAACATGAATATGGACTCCTAAGATCTTCAAAGCATACCCAGCAATAATTTGCAGCGTGTTATTAGCGAATTTTCAAAGAAAATGAAGCTATTGCAATGGCCTCAAAATTTTTAGAATCGACTTTTTCGAAAAATTTTCACACTGAAATCCGTTTTGGAACATTCTGAAACGATCCCTGAAGTTTTTCCAAAAATCATATGTATATATATATATATATATATATGTGTCATTCCGGACGATAACTTGAGTAATTGTTTAAAAATTTTTTTTTAGTTTTTGCCAAAATGTTTGTAACAACAAACCATAGGTCAAGTTCGTTAACCAGCAATTTTGGACAATCCAAAGTGGTCCAAAATTCAAAAAAACTCCAAAAAAATGGGTTTTTCCCGTTTTTTGAGGTTTTTACATTGAAAATCATGGTAATTTATGGTATATTCGGATTCAGCACAAAATTTCTGATATGAATGCTTTTTTCAAAAATGAAAATTGTCCAAAATTAAGAAAAGTTTGTAGCTATATATATATATAATGAATACGTGCGTATATTTGTTGTAACCAGAAATGCAGTAGCCGTGTGGGTACTCTATGAGTTCGTAGAGACGACTAGAACATGAATATGGACTCCTAAGATCTTCAAAGCATACCCAGCAATAATTTGCAGCGTGTTATTAGCGAATTTTCAAAGAAAATGAAGCTATTGCAATGGCCTCAAAATTTTTAGAATCGACTTTTTCGAAAAATTTTCACACTGAAATCCGTTTTGGAACATTCTGAAACGATCCCTGAAGTTTTTCCAAAAATCATATGTATATATATATATATATATATATGTGTCATTCCGGACGATAACTTGAGTAATTGTTTAAAAATTTTTTTTTAGTTTTTGCCAAAATGTTTGTAACAACAAACCATAGGTCAAGTTCGTTAACCAGCAATTTTGGACAATCCAAAGTGGTCCAAAATTCAAAAAAACTCCAAAAAAATGGGTTTTTCCCGTTTTTTGAGGTTTTTACATTGAAAATCATGGTAATTTATGGTATATTCGGATTCAGCACAAAATTTCTGATATGAATGCTTTTTTCAAAAATGAAAATTGTCCAAAATTAAGAAAAGTTTGTAGCTATATATATATATAATGAATACGTGCGTATATTTGTTGTAACCAGAAATGCAGTAGCCGTGTGGGTACTCTATGAGTTCGTAGAGACGACTAGAACATGAATATGGACTCCTAAGATCTTCAAAGCATACCCAGCAATAATTTGCAGCGTGTTATTAGCGAATTTTCAAAGAAAATGAAGCTATTGCAATGGCCTCAAAATTTTTAGAATCGACTTTTTCGAAAAATTTTCACACTGAAATCCGTTTTGGAACATTCTGAAACGATCCCTGAAGTTTTTCCAAAAATCATATGTATATATATATATATATATATGTGTCATTCCGGACGATAACTTGAGTAATTGTTTAAAAATTTTTTTTTAGTTTTTGCCAAAATGTTTGTAACAACAAACCATAGGTCAAGTTCGTTAACCAGCAATTTTGGACAATCCAAAGTGGTCCAAAATTCAAAAAAACTCCAAAAAAATGGGTTTTTCCCGTTTTTTGAGGTTTTTACATTGAAAATCATGGTAATTTATGGTATATTCGGATTCAGCACAAAATTTCTGATATGAATGCTTTTTTCAAAAATGAAAATTGTCCAAAATTAAGAAAAGTTTGTAGCTATATATATATATAATGAATACGTGCGTATATTTGTTGTAACCAGAAATGCAGTAGCCGTGTGGGTACTCTATGAGTTCGTAGAGACGACTAGAACATGAATATGGACTCCTAAGATCTTCAAAGCATACCCAGCAATAATTTGCAGCGTGTTATTAGCGAATTTTCAAAGAAAATGAAGCTATTGCAATGGCCTCAAAATTTTTAGAATCGACTTTTTCGAAAAATTTTCACACTGAAATCCGTTTTGGAACATTCTGAAACGATCCCTGAAGTTTTTCCAAAAATCATATGTATATATATATATATATATATGTGTCATTCCGGACGATAACTTGAGTAATTGTTTAAAAATTTTTTTTTAGTTTTTGCCAAAATGTTTGTAACAACAAACCATAGGTCAAGTTCGTTAACCAGCAATTTTGGACAATCCAAAGTGGTCCAAAATTCAAAAAAACTCCAAAAAAATGGGTTTTTCCCGTTTTTTGAGGTTTTTACATTGAAAATCATGGTAATTTATGGTATATTCGGATTCAGCACAAAATTTCTGATATGAATGCTTTTTTCAAAAATGAAAATTGTCCAAAATTAAGAAAAGTTTGTAGCTATATATATATATAATGAATACGTGCGTATATTTGTTGTAACCAGAAATGCAGTAGCCGTGTGGGTACTCTATGAGTTCGTAGAGACGACTAGAACATGAATATGGACTCCTAAGATCTTCAAAGCATACCCAGCAATAATTTGCAGCGTGTTATTAGCGAATTTTCAAAGAAAATGAAGCTATTGCAATGGCCTCAAAATTTTTAGAATCGACTTTTTCGAAAAATTTTCACACTGAAATCCGTTTTGGAACATTCTGAAACGATCCCTGAAGTTTTTCCAAAAATCATATGTATATATATATATATATATATATGTGTCATTCCGGACGATAACTTGAGTAATTGTTTAAAAATTTTTTTTTAGTTTTTGCCAAAATGTTTGTAACAACAAACCATAGGTCAAGTTCGTTAACCAGCAATTTTGGACAATCCAAAGTGGTCCAAAATTCAAAAAAACTCCAAAAAAATGGGTTTTTCCCGTTTTTTGAGGTTTTTACATTGAAAATCATGGTAATTTATGGTATATTCGGATTCAGCACAAAATTTCTGATATGAATGCTTTTTTCAAAAATGAAAATTGTCCAAAATTAAGAAAAGTTTGTAGCTATATATATATATAATGAATACGTGCGTATATTTGTTGTAACCAGAAATGCAGTAGCCGTGTGGGTACTCTATGAGTTCGTAGAGACGACTAGAACATGAATATGGACTCCTAAGATCTTCAAAGCATACCCAGCAATAATTTGCAGCGTGTTATTAGCGAATTTTCAAAGAAAATGAAGCTATTGCAATGGCCTCAAAATTTTTAGAATCGACTTTTTCGAAAAATTTTCACACTGAAATCCGTTTTGGAACATTCTGAAACGATCCCTGAAGTTTTTCCAAAAATCATATGTATATATATATATATATATATATGTGTCATTCCGGACGATAACTTGAGTAATTGTTTAAAAATTTTTTTTTAGTTTTTGCCAAAATGTTTGTAACAACAAACCATAGGTCAAGTTCGTTAACCAGCAATTTTGGACAATCCAAAGTGGTCCAAAATTCAAAAAAACTCCAAAAAAATGGGTTTTTCCCGTTTTTTGAGGTTTTTACATTGAAAATCATGGTAATTTATGGTATATTCGGATTCAGCACAAAATTTCTGATATGAATGCTTTTTTCAAAAATGAAAATTGTCCAAAATTAAGAAAAGTTTGTAGCTATATATATATATAATGAATACGTGCGTATATTTGTTGTAACCAGAAATGCAGTAGCCGTGTGGGTACTCTATGAGTTCGTAGAGACGACTAGAACATGAATATGGACTCCTAAGATCTTCAAAGCATACCCAGCAATAATTTGCAGCGTGTTATTAGCGAATTTTCAAAGAAAATGAAGCTATTGCAATGGCCTCAAAATTTTTAGAATCGACTTTTTCGAAAAATTTTCACACTGAAATCCGTTTTGGAACATTCTGAAACGATCCCTGAAGTTTTTCCAAAAATCATATGTATATATATATATATATATATGTGTCATTCCGGACGATAACTTGAGTAATTGTTTAAAAATTTTTTTTTAGTTTTTGCCAAAATGTTTGTAACAACAAACCATAGGTCAAGTTCGTTAACCAGCAATTTTGGACAATCCAAAGTGGTCCAAAATTCAAAAAAACTCCAAAAAAATGGGTTTTTCCCGTTTTTTGAGGTTTTTACATTGAAAATCATGGTAATTTATGGTATATTCGGATTCAGCACAAAATTTCTGATATGAATGCTTTTTTCAAAAATGAAAATTGTCCAAAATTAAGAAAAGTTTGTAGCTATATATATATATAATGAATACGTGCGTATATTTGTTGTAACCAGAAATGCAGTAGCCGTGTGGGTACTCTATGAGTTCGTAGAGACGACTAGAACATGAATATGGACTCCTAAGATCTTCAAAGCATACCCAGCAATAATTTGCAGCGTGTTATTAGCGAATTTTCAAAGAAAATGAAGCTATTGCAATGGCCTCAAAATTTTTAGAATCGACTTTTTCGAAAAATTTTCACACTGAAATCCGTTTTGGAACATTCTGAAACGATCCCTGAAGTTTTTCCAAAAATCATATGTATATATATATATATATATATGTGTCATTCCGGACGATAACTTGAGTAATTGTTTAAAAATTTTTTTTTAGTTTTTGCCAAAATGTTTGTAACAACAAACCATAGGTCAAGTTCGTTAACCAGCAATTTTGGACAATCCAAAGTGGTCCAAAATTCAAAAAAACTCCAAAAAAATGGGTTTTTCCCGTTTTTTGAGGTTTTTACATTGAAAATCATGGTAATTTATGGTATATTCGGATTCAGCACAAAATTTCTGATATGAATGCTTTTTTCAAAAATGAAAATTGTCCAAAATTAAGAAAAGTTTGTAGCTATATATATATATAATGAATACGTGCGTATATTTGTTGTAACCAGAAATGCAGTAGCCGTGTGGGTACTCTATGAGTTCGTAGAGACGACTAGAACATGAATATGGACTCCTAAGATCTTCAAAGCATACCCAGCAATAATTTGCAGCGTGTTATTAGCGAATTTTCAAAGAAAATGAAGCTATTGCAATGGCCTCAAAATTTTTAGAATCGACTTTTTCGAAAAATTTTCACACTGAAATCCGTTTTGGAACATTCTGAAACGATCCCTGAAGTTTTTCCAAAAATCATATGTATATATATATATATATATATATGTGTCATTCCGGACGATAACTTGAGTAATTGTTTAAAAATTTTTTTTTAGTTTTTGCCAAAATGTTTGTAACAACAAACCATAGGTCAAGTTCGTTAACCAGCAATTTTGGACAATCCAAAGTGGTCCAAAATTCAAAAAAACTCCAAAAAAATGGGTTTTTCCCGTTTTTTGAGGTTTTTACATTGAAAATCATGGTAATTTATGGTATATTCGGATTCAGCACAAAATTTCTGATATGAATGCTTTTTTCAAAAATGAAAATTGTCCAAAATTAAGAAAAGTTTGTAGCTATATATATATATAATGAATACGTGCGTATATTTGTTGTAACCAGAAATGCAGTAGCCGTGTGGGTACTCTATGAGTTCGTAGAGACGACTAGAACATGAATATGGACTCCTAAGATCTTCAAAGCATACCCAGCAATAATTTGCAGCGTGTTATTAGCGAATTTTCAAAGAAAATGAAGCTATTGCAATGGCCTCAAAATTTTTAGAATCGACTTTTTCGAAAAATTTTCACACTGAAATCCGTTTTGGAACATTCTGAAACGATCCCTGAAGTTTTTCCAAAAATCATATGTATATATATATATATATATATATGTGTCATTCCGGACGATAACTTGAGTAATTGTTTAAAAATTTTTTTTTAGTTTTTGCCAAAATGTTTGTAACAACAAACCATAGGTCAAGTTCGTTAACCAGCAATTTTGGACAATCCAAAGTGGTCCAAAATTCAAAAAAACTCCAAAAAAATGGGTTTTTCCCGTTTTTTGAGGTTTTTACATTGAAAATCATGGTAATTTATGGTATATTCGGATTCAGCACAAAATTTCTGATATGAATGCTTTTTTCAAAAATGAAAATTGTCCAAAATTAAGAAAAGTTTGTAGCTATATATATATATAATGAATACGTGCGTATATTTGTTGTAACCAGAAATGCAGTAGCCGTGTGGGTACTCTATGAGTTCGTAGAGACGACTAGAACATGAATATGGACTCCTAAGATCTTCAAAGCATACCCAGCAATAATTTGCAGCGTGTTATTAGCGAATTTTCAAAGAAAATGAAGCTATTGCAATGGCCTCAAAATTTTTAGAATCGACTTTTTCGAAAAATTTTCACACTGAAATCCGTTTTGGAACATTCTGAAACGATCCCTGAAGTTTTTCCAAAAATCATATGTATATATATATATATATATGTGTCATTCCGGACGATAACTTGAGTAATTGTTTAAAAATTTTTTTTTAGTTTTTGCCAAAATGTTTGTAACAACAAACCATAGGTCAAGTTCGTTAACCAGCAATTTTGGACAATCCAAAGTGGTCCAAAATTCAAAAAAACTCCAAAAAAATGGGTTTTTCCCGTTTTTTGAGGTTTTTACATTGAAAATCATGGTAATTTATGGTATATTCGGATTCAGCACAAAATTTCTGATATGAATGCTTTTTTCAAAAATGAAAATTGTCCAAAATTAAGAAAAGTTTGTAGCTATATATATATATAATGAATACGTGCGTATATTTGTTGTAACCAGAAATGCAGTAGCCGTGTGGGTACTCTATGAGTTCGTAGAGACGACTAGAACATGAATATGGACTCCTAAGATCTTCAAAGCATACCCAGCAATAATTTGCAGCGTGTTATTAGCGAATTTTCAAAGAAAATGAAGCTATTGCAATGGCCTCAAAATTTTTAGAATCGACTTTTTCGAAAAATTTTCACACTGAAATCCGTTTTGGAACATTCTGAAACGATCCCTGAAGTTTTTCCAAAAATCATATGTATATATATATATATATATATATGTGTCATTCCGGACGATAACTTGAGTAATTGTTTAAAAATTTTTTTTTAGTTTTTGCCAAAATGTTTGTAACAACAAACCATAGGTCAAGTTCGTTAACCAGCAATTTTGGACAATCCAAAGTGGTCCAAAATTCAAAAAAACTCCAAAAAAATGGGTTTTTCCCGTTTTTTGAGGTTTTTACATTGAAAATCATGGTAATTTATGGTATATTCGGATTCAGCACAAAATTTCTGATATGAATGCTTTTTTCAAAAATGAAAATTGTCCAAAATTAAGAAAAGTTTGTAGCTATATATATATATAATGAATACGTGCGTATATTTGTTGTAACCAGAAATGCAGTAGCCGTGTGGGTACTCTATGAGTTCGTAGAGACGACTAGAACATGAATATGGACTCCTAAGATCTTCAAAGCATACCCAGCAATAATTTGCAGCGTGTTATTAGCGAATTTTCAAAGAAAATGAAGCTATTGCAATGGCCTCAAAATTTTTAGAATCGACTTTTTCGAAAAATTTTCACACTGAAATCCGTTTTGGAACATTCTGAAACGATCCCTGAAGTTTTTCCAAAAATCATATGTATATATATATATATATATATATGTGTCATTCCGGACGATAACTTGAGTAATTGTTTAAAAATTTTTTTTTAGTTTTTGCCAAAATGTTTGTAACAACAAACCATAGGTCAAGTTCGTTAACCAGCAATTTTGGACAATCCAAAGTGGTCCAAAATTCAAAAAAACTCCAAAAAAATGGGTTTTTCCCGTTTTTTGAGGTTTTTACATTGAAAATCATGGTAATTTATGGTATATTCGGATTCAGCACAAAATTTCTGATATGAATGCTTTTTTCAAAAATGAAAATTGTCCAAAATTAAGAAAAGTTTGTAGCTATATATATATATAATGAATACGTGCGTATATTTGTTGTAACCAGAAATGCAGTAGCCGTGTGGGTACTCTATGAGTTCGTAGAGACGACTAGAACATGAATATGGACTCCTAAGATCCTTCAAAGCATACCCAGCAATAATTTGCAGCGTGTTATTAGCGAATTTTCAAAGAAAATGAAGCTATTGCAATGGCCTCAAAATTTTTAGAATCGACTTTTTCGAAAAATTTTCACACTGAAATCCGTTTTGGAACATTCTGAAACGATCCCTGAAGTTTTTCCAAAAATCATATGTATATATATATATATATATATATATGTGTCATTCCGGACGATAACTTGAGTAATTGTTTAAAAATTTTTTTTTAGTTTTTGCCAAAATGTTTGTAACAACAAACCATAGGTCAAGTTCGTTAACCAGCAATTTTGGACAATCCAAAGTGGTCCAAAATTCAAAAAAACTCCAAAAAAATGGGTTTTTCCCGTTTTTTGAGGTTTTTACATTGAAAATCATGGTAATTTATGGTATATTCGGATTCAGCACAAAATTTCTGATATGAATGCTTTTTTCAAAAATGAAAATTGTCCAAAATTAAGAAAAGTTTGTAGCTATATATATATAATGAATACGTGCGTATATTTGTTGTAACCAGAAATGCAGTAGCCGTGTGGGTACTCTATGAGTTCGTAGAGACGACTAGAACATGAATATGGACTCCTAAGATCCTTCAAAGCATACCCAGCAATAATTTGCAGCGTGTTATTAGCGAATTTTCAAAGAAAATGAAGCTATTGCAATGGCCTCAAAATTTTTAGAATCGACTTTTTCGAAAAATTTTCACACTGAAATCCGTTTTGGAACATTCTGAAACGATCCCTGAAGTTTTTCCAAAAATCATATGTATATATATATATATATATATATGTGTCATTCCGGACGATAACTTGAGTAATTGTTTAAAAATTTTTTTTTAGTTTTTGCCAAAATGTTTGTAACAACAAACCATAGGTCAAGTTCGTTAACCAGCAATTTTGGACAATCCAAAGTGGTCCAAAATTCAAAAAAACTCCAAAAAAATGGGTTTTTCCCGTTTTTTGAGGTTTTTACATTGAAAATCATGGTAATTTATGGTATATTCGGATTCAGCACAAAATTTCTGATATGAATGCTTTTTTCAAAAATGAAAATTGTCCAAAATTAAGAAAAGTTTGTAGCTATATATATATATAATGAATACGTGCGTATATTTGTTGTAACCAGAAATGCAGTAGCCGTGTGGGTACTCTATGAGTTCGTAGAGACGACTAGAACATGAATATGGACTCCTAAGATCTTCAAAGCATACCCAGCAATAATTTGCAGCGTGTTATTAGCGAATTTTCAAAGAAAATGAAGCTATTGCAATGGCCTCAAAATTTTTAGAATCGACTTTTTCGAAAAATTTTCACACTGAAATCCGTTTTGGAACATTCTGAAACGATCCCTGAAGTTTTTCCAAAAATCATATGTATATATATATATATATATATATGTGTCATTCCGGACGATAACTTGAGTAATTGTTTAAAAATTTTTTTTTAGTTTTTGCCAAAATGTTTGTAACAACAAACCATAGGTCAAGTTCGTTAACCAGCAATTTTGGACAATCCAAAGTGGTCCAAAATTCAAAAAAACTCCAAAAAAATGGGTTTTTCCCGTTTTTTGAGGTTTTTACATTGAAAATCATGGTAATTTATGGTATATTCGGATTCAGCACAAAATTTCTGATATGAATGCTTTTTTCAAAAATGAAAATTGTCCAAAATTAAGAAAAGTTTGTAGCTATATATATATATAATGAATACGTGCGTATATTTGTTGTAACCAGAAATGCAGTAGCCGTGTGGGTACTCTATGAGTTCGTAGAGACGACTAGAACATGAATATGGACTCCTAAGATCCTTCAAAGCATACCCAGCAATAATTTGCAGCGTGTTATTAGCGAATTTTCAAAGAAAATGAAGCTATTGCAATGGCCTCAAAATTTTTAGAATCGACTTTTTCGAAAAATTTTCACACTGAAATCCGTTTTGGAACATTCTGAAACGATCCCTGAAGTTTTTCCAAAAATCATATGTATATATATATATATATATATGTGTCATTCCGGACGATAACTTGAGTAATTGTTTAAAAATTTTTTTTTAGTTTTTGCCAAAATGTTTGTAACAACAAACCATAGGTCAAGTTCGTTAACCAGCAATTTTGGACAATCCAAAGTGGTCCAAAATTCAAAAAAACTCCAAAAAAATGGGTTTTTCCCGTTTTTTGAGGTTTTTACATTGAAAATCATGGTAATTTATGGTATATTCGGATTCAGCACAAAATTTCTGATATGAATGCTTTTTTCAAAAATGAAAATTGTCCAAAATTAAGAAAAGTTTGTAGCTATATATATATATAATGAATACGTGCGTATATTTGTTGTAACCAGAAATGCAGTAGCCGTGTGGGTACTCTATGAGTTCGTAGAGACGACTAGAACATGAATATGGACTCCTAAGACCTTCAAAGCATACCCAGCAATAATTTGCAGCGTGTTATTAGCGAATTTTCAAAGAAAATGAAGCTATTGCAATGGCCTCAAAATTTTTAGAATCGACTTTTTCGAAAAATTTTCACACTGAAATCCGTTTTGGAACATTCTGAAACGATCCCTGAAGTTTTTCCAAAAATCATATGTATATATATATATATATATATATATGTGTCATTCCGGACGATAACTTGAGTAATTGTTTAAAAATTTTTTTTTAGTTTTTGCCAAAATGTTTGTAACAACAAACCATAGGTCAAGTTCGTTAACCAGCAATTTTGGACAATCCAAAGTGGTCCAAAATTCAAAAAAACTCCAAAAAAATGGGTTTTTCCCGTTTTTTGAGGTTTTTACATTGAAAATCATGGTAATTTATGGTATATTCGGATTCAGCACAAAATTTCTGATATGAATGCTTTTTTCAAAAATGAAAATTGTCCAAAATTAAGAAAAGTTTGTAGCTATATATATATATGTGAACAAAGGGGTAGCAATAACTTCACAAATTATTCAAGATTGTGATAAACCAAATATAATGAAAAGAAACTTTAGAAAAACAATAAATCTGGGCTGCGGAACTCCCCGTTAGAAAATCAACAGTACAACTCTTCTCTTTCATGAAAAACAAGATGGCGGGGTACTGCACTAGTCAAGTACTGCCCGACTCAAAATAGCAAAACACCTTCCCGCAATAATATGGATTTCGTAGACAGGGTGAACCGCTAGGAGACCAGACTTGGTAGGCCCATTGAGAATATTATCCTTCACACGGCCTTTCTGACAATGATCGCGTCCCAGTGATCACAGCGTCCCTAGGACAGAAGGGAGTGCAAAGCATTAGTTCTTATAGCAGGGACAAGATCATCAGGCCGAAGGCCATAAAAAAATCAGGGAGCATAGCATAAGAAATATGGCAATAAAAACCAAAAGTAAATGTATGTAAAATCATTCAATAATTAGTCAAACTGTACCAAAAAGTAGGTAACAGAGTAACAGGGAGAAAGGTCATTAGGAACCTTCAAATTGTATAGTACTTGCGCCAAACTGGCAACAATATCAAAAGAGTAGGTAACTGAGTAACAGGAAGAAAGGTCATGAAGAACCTTCCAAATGAAAAGTACTTGCGCAAGATTGACGACAAAATCGAAAATGGCAAAATACCGCCAACAAAAGAGATGAGCATGGCACATAAATAATCACAAAGCAGGCATTTATTGCCAAGAGTACTGTACTGACCTGCCAAAAGCAAGGCCAATTATGAGATGAGCTGGGCACATGGGAAATAATAACACAGGCAACCTCTGCCATCACAAACGCAGGCAACCACTGCCACTACAACTCAGACAATCATAGCCATGAGTTCAGAAGAGACCTGCCAAAAGCAAGGCCGACTATCAATTCCATGGGGATCAGAATAAGCCCAACACAAAACATAACAGCAAAGCTGTCATAAACAAACATATGAAGAGTTTCAGAGGGGAGGTAACAGGTGCACTGAAGCAGAGGCTACTCCCACAGCAACCACATCGCAATGCGAAAAGTGAGAAACCATGAGAATAGACACAGCGCAAGCGACACGTGTTTAGAACAAGATGAGCGGACGCATCGCAAGCGAAAAGCTAATCCACTTTCTCCATCAAGTAATTTCTGCTCAGCACAGCCACCACTACCCTCAGAACTACACGATCAGAAGGAAAATCAAAATTTAGTTATCAGTGGCCTCTGAAGAACCAACTGCTAATGTGCTCATCTCAGTTGCATCAGGCACTTTACGAAGCCTATCATGTGCATACTTGTAAGAACGACGTCCATCTATAGTTCGTATCTCATAACGGTCATTAGGAAGGACCTTAGTAACTTTAACTGGACCTTTATATTTAGGATCAAGTTTAACGAGATTTCGTTCGTCTTGCTTCAACAAAACTAAATCACCAACCTTGAAAGGTTGCACTTTTGCTTTACCTTTATCAAACAATTTTTTACTGTATTCAGAATGCTTAGCTATTCTAGTAGACGCTTGCTCTCTCAACTTAGGAATATCAGCGTACGAGAATTTCGTTGAACTTTTCTGTGCAAAATACCAGAACGAATTTCGTAGGTGTTGGTAATTTCGTCATCGATTTCATCAGTATTGAATTTAGCGACAATTTCTGAAATGAAAGGATCCTTTTGCTGCTCAGCTAATAACCATTCAGAAGAAATTGAGGTTGCTAACACCTGTTTGCGAATTGGTGGTTGAGAGGCAAGAACTTGAATACCAGATCGCTTTCGTCCATGAGGACGCAACTTTTTGTCAGCCAATTTGGATGGAGGAGAAGGTTCAACAGACACAGAACTTTCACACACGAAAGGAGCTAAAGTCATATCCATGAGAGAATCAGAATCTGCTACTGCATTTCTAGAAAGAAAATCAACATGCAACATTTTCTGCCCAGGTCTATATTCAATAGTGAAATTGTAATTTTGAAGAAAGGCCCACCATCTCTGCACACAAGGAACCAATTGCAATTTATTTTGGGTGGCCTTTAAAGATTGACAATCAGTCACGACAGTGAATGGATAATCTCTTAAGTAATTGTGGAAGTGTTTCACTGACTTAGCCAAAGCAATTGTCTCCAACTCATAGGAATGGAGTTTAGCCTCACCAGATGTTGTTCGCTTACTATAGTAGGCAACTGGTCGAGGTAATTTATCAACAATATTCAAAAGAATCGCACCAAAACCACTAGACGAAGCATCAGTATGGAGTTGAATGGGGTACTTTGGATCAAAGATCATGAGTGCCGGGGAACTGGTGAGTAATGAAATAATGGTTTGTCGTGCACTCTCATGTTCTTCCCTCCATTCAACTATTTTTCCATCAGCTGACGATTCAGCAGTCAGTTTGTACAAAGGTGACATGATAGATGAAAAGTTTTTAACGAATTTCCGAAAATAGGTAGCGAGACCAATGAATGATCTCAATGCCTTTATGGAAGTTGGGGGTGGCACTCGAGTAAGAGCTTCCACTTTTTGAGAATTCGGACGAATTTCCCCATTCTCTACCTCATAACCTAGGTAAGTCACTTTAGAAGTAAGGAAAGCACATTTAGCAAGATTGAAGGAAAATCCTGCAGCTGTTAGTACAGCAAGCACTTCATCCAGATGCTGCAATGCCTCCTCACAACTTTCGCCTATCACCAAAATGTCATCCGTATACACCACAGCAAAGGTGTTTGCCATCTCACCCAAAGCTGACATCACAGAATCCTGGAAAGCGCTAGGAGCATTTCTTAATCCAAAAGGAACAGTCAAAAATTCAAAATGGCCATCAGGTGTGATAAACGCCGTTTTCTCTACTGAATTAGGATGTAGGGGAAGTTGGTAAAATCCAGAAAGCATATCAAGTTGGGAATAGAAGTGAGCACCTCGCAATCGTGCAATTTGGTCCTCAATCAAAGGTAGAGGGAATCTAAGAGGAATCGTCAAACTGTTCAACCGACGGTAATCCACTGCCATCCTCCAGTCACCAGTCTTTTTGGGTACCACCAAAACAGGACTTGCATATGGTGACTTACTTGGGCGAACAATTCCTGCACTTACCAACTCGGCTACCCTGACTCTTACCAATTCCCGTTCTTTTGGGCTCATACGATAAGGTTTTTGGAAAACAACTTTGTTTGGATCAGTAAGCTTGATTTCCAACATACCAGTTGATATGCGAGTTCGAGGAATACCTGACATGAAAAAATCACCATATTTTTGCAAGACAGCTATCAGGTCCGACCTACGATCAGGAGAAAGATCCGTCCTTACATTATCAAACTGAGACTGTTTTTCGATGCAACCAACAGTGAGACTATTGGTATTCTCATCAACAGGTATTTCAAAATTGGAAAGAAAGTCATAAACATCACATGAGTCATTTACAGGCATGGAACCGGCTAAACTCTCAGAAACATCGTCAATTTTGTTCAAACCTGTAGATTTTTCAAGAGGAAAAGTAGTCAATTCAGCAGGTTTTGTTTGTAAACAACACTCCTTGTTCGAAATTACCATTTCGAGATGTGGAGTAAGAATTTCACGACCAACAATAATTGAAAAAGGCAAAAGATCATCATCCACCAAGTAGAACAAAATATTGAGATCAATGTCATTTATGGAAACCTGTGCATCCATTTGGAAATTACAATTGAGAGTGGAAGTTCCTAAACCATGAAGGATAACAGAATTTGATGACACCACTCCCTCAAATTTGGAACTAAATTTTAAACCAAGTAGAGAGCATTCGCTACCAGAATCAAAATGATAAACAAATTTCTTACCCTTGTGAATGAGAGTGCCAGTAGGGTTCAGTTGGCACAGTCCAACTCGTTTTTCAGTAGGCTTGACAACAGCCTGTGAGCTCGAATTCCCAAGCTCCTTTCGGCGAGACTCTTCTTTCTTGGGACAGCGAGAGGCAATGTGCCCCTTGGCGGAGCAGGAGTAGCAGGTGACGTCATAGCTCTTGGAAAACGTAGGACGCTGGGAGGCACGTGAAGAGGAGCGGGGGTGCGGTAAACTGCCCCGACTTTGACCTTCAAAAAATGACCCACTTCTCTGGGGTGTATGTGATGATGCAATACGAGGCTTTTTGGGAGTGTCATGCGTTTCATTATTTGAGTCATTTGGTCTTTTGTAATTCAAGACTCTCATCTCCTTCAACAGTTGATCACGGCTTGAAATGTCTTCTGTGTAAGCCAAACGACGCACTCGAGAGTCAGTGAGGGCCAACTGCCCCAAAACAGCAGCCACGGCGATCTGTTCATGGTTTAAATTCTTCCAACTAGCTGTAAGTTTGTGAATCATTCGAGAGGCAAACGTTATGTAAGTTTCGTTTCCATCTTTAGGTTGTGAGCGTAAAAACGAAAAAAATACGCAAGCAGGGTTGTCAATTGAATCCCATTGAGTAAGAAAAGCTGATTTGAAGGCGTCCCAGGTTAAATCCGGACCAGCAATCGAAGTAAACCACGTAGCGGCCTCTCCCTTCAAACATCTGCCAAGTGCTACTACAAGGGCACCTCCACTGTTGTTACTCCCATTTAAACAACATTCAACAGTCGCACACCATGATTTGGGATCAACGCCTTCATGTTTTGGATCGAATTCAGGCAGTTTTAGATTGGAAGTAGTATTACCTGAATGAGAAGCTGAAGAGATAGATTGAAAAAGTAACTCTTCCAACCGACGGTTTTGAGCTTCCAACAACGCAATTATCTGGTCCTTCGAATCGTCGAAAGGAGGTGGAGTTCCCGACCGATATTCCTTGTCCTTTTCCGAATGCGAAATATCACCAACATCGTCGTCTTTATCGCGATTTTCGTGGTCGTCCGAGTCCATGATCCGACTTCTGATGTGAACAAAGGGGTAGCAATAACTTCACAAAGTATTGAAGATTGTGATAAACCAATATAATGAAGTGAAACTTTAGAAAAACGATAAATCTGGGCCGCGGAACTCCCCGTTAGAAAATCAACAGTACAACTCTTCTCTTTCATGAAAAAACAAGATGGCGGGGTACTGCACTAGTCAAGTACTGCCCGACTCAAAATAGCAAAACACCTTCCCGCAATAATATGGATTTCGTAGACAGGGTGAACCGCTAGGAGACCAGACTTGGTAGGCCCATTGAGAATATTATCCTTCACATATATAAATATAAATTATACATCCATATTGCGGGCAATTAATTTATTTTGCTGGCCTTCTGCCGTTGTTCTCGTAATTTAACCGGAAAACTCGATTGGTGGGTTGATGAACGAATGACCGTGTTCATTTTGATAACCCGTTCAGTTCTGACAAGGTCATCTTAAAGATAAGGTCTTTTCAATACGTTCACTCCTGACCGACACACCTCCAATCAACTCGTCGAATCTGACGACACTCGGGCCCCGAGTCTCGGGGCCTGGGAAGTGCCTGATCACGTGGATCTGTGTGTGACTGCCTCTCTTCCTCCTCTTCTGGAACGTCCAAACTTCTTCATTTCCTCAAATTTCTTGGTCTTCGTTTCTTCCAAATGTTGTTGGTTTCTTTTTCAACTTGTAATGGAGGCATGTCGGGTAACCGGTACGGCCCTCCACCTCACCGTTTGCATATCAAAATTCATGGATTTGTAAACACATTTTCTTTTAGTAGCTAGATCAGCCGGATTCTCTTCTGTTGGTGATATCGAAACTTAGTAATACATGGAAATCTAGTAATGTTTCCATCGTGGTTGTGTCGAACGATTCGGAGAAAAGCTCTTCCAATAACCGATCTAACCACGAATTTCATTCTTCCTTCAAACATGCAGTCCCTCCATTCTTTTCTTTCGCAGATCCAATAAATTCGATTCTTACTTTTGTACTTTTGTCTGGCGTTACTACTGCATAATTTGGTAAGTAATGGATTATAGAATTTTGATTGCATTGGAACGGGTTTTGGACTTTTTCAATTATACCCTTTTTCAATAATTGAAATATTCATGAATTATTCATCTTCCATAAGTTTGTAAGATTGCGCAGCTATCGTTTTCCTAATCCCGATTCTAGCCGAGTACCATCTGTTTCCATTCTTATTGAAGTCTTTCATATAAGACCCTGCTTTGATAATTATTTGATTTTTTGCCAACTCAATTCAACAAACATTACATCTACATCCTTCCTTTTCGAGTTACTTAACCTACTCCTCTCTTCTTGGATACCTTCTACTTGCGCCTTCAGCATTCTTATTGTCACTCTTGCATTCTCCTCGTCCATCTTCCACGTCTCTCCGTATTCGCTCTAACAATAAATTCTCCAATCTCTTCTTTAATCTTTGGTCTCAATCTTACTCTGCTACCAGTTTTGTCGTCGACAAAATTCTCTTTTCATCTCTGCCTGTACCAACTTTCTTAATTCTTCAACCAACTCAACTTTCTTACAACTCTACTTCCTAATTCTCATTCCATTCCGGCTCATTCGTTTCATTCTAGTATTTCTCATATTTTGGTAAAGATAAATTCTTGAAATTAGGTTTAAAAATGGGAGGGATCATAAGTAAACAAACTAAACGCTTGCATACGAGTCTGCAACACATTGAAACATTTTCATGCTGATCTGGGAGCTCGATTTTCGACTCAGCTGATCTGGGAGCTCGATTTTCGACTCAGCTGATCTGGGAGCTCGATTTTCGACTCAGCCGATCTGGGAGCTCGATTTTCGACTCAGCTGATCTGGAAGCTCGATTTTCGACTCAGCTGATCTGGGAGCTCGATTTTCGACTCAGCTGATCTGGGAGCTCAATTTTCGACTCAGCTGATCTGGTAATATCAAACTGTAAAGTACCTACCTAACTGTAAAGTACCTAACAACTTCACTTCTGATGGTCATAATCATCATTGTGGCGACTTGGGACAAATTTCGTCGCATCAAATTTCGTGACGATTTTTTTTTTATGTGCCATATGAAAGACATGAAAATGTCAATAAACTAAAACTCGTCTTTCTCGTTTGCACAATAATTTCTGAATTTATTTCAAACCTGAAACGTTTAACATATTGAATTAAAACATTTGTTTTAAACTAATGATGTTGCGTAGTATAACATCAACTCGAGTCTGACGATATAGGTTCTTACTATTCAGATCGTGAAAAACAAGAACAATTTAATTCTTAAAGACCCGAATTTGTTGGATCTGTTGCACAAATAAGAGCTTCCTCATACCTCTGGTCGAGAGAAAGCAAAAATAATCACTGATGAGAACTTGTTCTCTAGCTGAACTCATCGATTCAATTATAACTTTTGCATTTAGTACTTCAAGAATAATTCTTGAAGTACTAAATGCAAAAGTACTATGCAAAGTACTAAATGCAAAGTACTAAATGCAAAAGAACTTCAACTATTGAAGGATAGTGGAGTTCACTGTTTTTCACCCTCAGTTAGATAAACTACGATGTCGAAACTCAATTAACAGTTCGACCCGTGAACTTTCAAAGAAAGTCTAAATAGATTCCCACAGCTCACTCTATCGTATGTATCGAATAACTTTTAGTTTTCCCAGAGTACAATTAAAAAAATTACTCTCTACACTTACTCTAGCTCTTATCGTCATTCATATATGGAAAAAAAGGGCGATGATGAACAAAGAGGTCCTCTGGTATGAGGTGTAATCATAAATGGATGCTTCAACGTCAGTAGTAAGTAAAATAGGGGTGAAGGGCGTCGAGTCGAAATAGGGCGAGGTATGAAGAATTTCTCATGTCTTGGAATAATTGAAAAAATGTTTCGCATTCAGTAAATTCACCACAGAACACAGGATATGATCACTAAAAAATCCTTAAAGACGATTACGATCCCTCCAAAGGTAGGGCTGGTGGAGGAAGTTTCCGCACCTTTCGTGATAAGACATAATAGAAAACGCTGCACATTATTACACAAAGGTTTATTTTTTTTCTATATAGATCACTCGTCTGCAAAGATCACGGCTTTGCCATTCTTCCAGCAACCAACTTGAAGAAAAACATCGATCGCATTTCGGTCAGCTAAAATTTGAACTGAGATTAGGCCTCCGTTGCGTTTCACACTCGTGTTTCTGATTTATCGTACGTCCAACCCTTAAATTCTCGTAGGGAGCGAACGGTTTGTCCTACAGAGATCCGCGTGGTCTCAAAAAATTCTAAAAATTCTATAGAATCTTAAATTGAAGGAAAAACAATACCTTTATATCAAAATTTTTTGAGTTAGGGCGTTTTCAAAATTTCAACCCTTATTTTTCAACCCTTAGAAGTGACCTACATCAATCAACATCTTCGGGGCACAACTAGATCCCAAAAGGAGCCCTTATACTAAATTTCATCAAAATCGGTCAAAATTATTATTCGATTTTTGGATTCTAAGTACCTACCTTGAAACGTAAACCAACAAACTTTGAGGGGGATAAAAAATGTTTCTTGGTCGATTCGAAAGGTTTATGACTGAAAATAATAATCCAAAAATACCAAATACTTCAGTGGTACTTTCCCAGTAGTGGAGATTGTCAGAGATCGTAACAAATGTTCTAACAAACTAGATAAAGCTGCAAAATTTGCAGCTTTTAATTTTTAATTTAATTATTACAAAATGGTTAATTATTTTTCTATATTGATCACTCGTCTGCAAAGCCACCAACCATCCAACATAAAGAAAAACATCAATCGCATTTAGGTCAGCTAAAATTTGAACTGAGATTAGGCCTCTGTTGCGATTCACAGTCGTGTTTCTGATTTATCGTACGTCCAACCCTTAAATTTTCGTAGGGATCGAACGGTTTGTCCTACAGAGATCCGCGTGGTCTCAAAAAATACTAAATATTCTATAGAATCTTAAATTGAAGGAAAAATAATACCTTTATATTAAAATTTTTGAGTTAGGGCGTTTTCTAAATTTCAAAATTCATTTTTGAACTCTTAGAAGTGACCTACATCAACCAAAATCTTCGGGGCACAACTAGACCCCAAACGAAGCCTACATACCAAATTTCATCAAAATTGGTCAGTGGTAAGTGGCAAAAGTGCCGCGTACGGCGTACGGCGGACGGACGGCCAAATTTTTATTCGATTTTTGGATTCTGTATACCTTGAAACGTAAACCATCAAATTTTGAGGGGGTTTAAAAAAAAAATTTCTTCGATTCCAAAGGTTCATTATTGAAAATAATGAACCAAAAAACGGGAAGGTCCTAACTATAAATGATGTCACACTGGCTTATCATTTCAAATGGAATGAATTTGAGTTTGCAGGAACTCGCCATTTGAACCTGTGGGATCTTCCTCTCACCTACCCTACCCACTCTGAGAAGATGGCATTGCGGCTAACGCCAAGTTCGACATCTTCTAGTTCTCACAAGATCCGCGAGATGTCGCTACTGTGTATGTTTTCTCCTGCCTAATAATGTATCCACCTCTGGACCATTCTTCCGTGTCAAGATGAGGTCTGATCTGACCGTGATCTAGTTGTCTGGTCAAGGACTCATATAGACCAGACAACTTAATCTCCTTACTACTCTTTCCGACCCTGACATCTTTTGGAAGCAGAAGGAACTTCAGAATTCCCTCTATCGGCTTCCCCTGTTGGGAGGCCTGATTAGGGAACTTTTACCTTTAAATATTTTTACCCCTACAGGGTGCCAAATCTTTGAAAAAGCCATCTTCGCCAGTGACAATAAGTCTTCAGAAATTACTCATTTTTATTCTGGAAGTAAACGAGATGATTTCTCCACACTTACTTTTGTTTCAACTACCCAATAAGGGGCTCCTTTAGAAAATTAGGCGTTGATTATTCTGGCCCTGACGCCCCTCTATCCCATAAAGTAGTCGGTGGTGTAGTCCTAGTAGTAAATCGGGGTTAAAGCATTTTTTTTTCATCCTTCAAGGAACACTGGTTGATTTTTATTGGAATTTTGTATAGTAATTGGAAAAGATTTCGATGATCAGTAGTTATGGTACCAGTAAGTCAATCAACCTCCTGCGTGATGGTAAATACTAGAGATGGGCATCGATTAATCGAAGTAATCAATTAGTTGATCAAATAATCGATGTCTACTGGGTACGAAAATTGGGTAATCGATTAATTTGTAACGATTATTATTTCTTCACGTTATCGATTATCATCGATTACTTAGGTTGTTTTTGTTAGTTCTTACTTCCCCTGTTACGTTATTTTTTACCTTTTTTACCTATCATCATACCTACTTTTATCTGCTTACGTTTGTGAAAATCCAACAAAACCTGGTATCTTATTGGAAACAGATGGTGGAGACTTTTCCTGAGGTTTCTAAAATTGCCTTGAAATACGTGTCTACTTCAGTTCTTTCAGAATGGTTTTTTCCTGAAGCTGGCCAAATTTTAAGGGAACAGAGGAATCAGCTGACTACCGACTTGGCTAACGATTTTTTCTGAAGGACATTGATGAAAAATATTGGCTCGTAAATCATTTGCTTTTCGTTTCACTCCTACTTTGGATGTAATTTTAAATTTTAATGATTTTCACGTTGTTTTTGACATTTTATGTCTTTACTATGGCACATAAATGAAAAATCGTCACGCGGGGATCGTTACGCGTTACGCGGGGAGCGTTATGAGGGAAGCGTTACGCGGAAATTTCTGATGGTTACCGTACTAAAGACATAAAATGTCCCAATGTGTTGCAGACTCGTATGCAAGCGTTTTTGTTTTGTTTAGTCTTCACATTAATCGCAAAATTCGCGAGAAAAAAAACCATAAGTGTATGTCTGTGTGTGATAAATCTGGAGTAGGTACTCTGCCCAGGCCTTAGTTTCCTAACAATTTACGTGGTTCTTTATATGCCCGACGCGGAAATCTATCGTCACACACGGAAATCTTTGTGCACTGTCGCCAGAATTTCGAAATTTGTGTTTAGAGGGGAGGAACGGGGTTTTTGTTTTAATTGTACCATCACAATTTTATCCCAATCTTTCTTATACATGCAATCGTTTAATCGGCGAATCGATTAATCCATATGAAATAATCATTGATTTCATTAATCGATTATCCGTTGATCGATGCACATTTCTAGTAAATACGTTTCACCGGTTGTAGAACCCATTGAAATCCTGCCTGTCCTTGCACTCTTATGTCAGGTAAGTACTTGCTGGTAAGTATGTGACAGAACAAACATAGTGGACGCGAGAACGGGGTTAAATCTGTAATTCAAAACCATCTCCGTTGAGGCTCATGATTAAATCGCATCAGAATAATAACGGAGGACACGATGCACAACAACGCGCCGGTTGCTAAGGGTTAATTGAGTGGAAATGAGCCGAGGCACAACCTCTGATACACCCTCGTACACAATGTACGAACGTCTGTTATGTATATCATGCTTCCTAGTGAGTCAGAGCTAGTGCGCATTCATGGTCTCTCAGCGCCAGGATATCCTTGATTGTAGATTATATGAACTGTTGAGACCATAATATCCCTCGAACTGAAGCCTTAACCCTCATTTGTGACTACTCAGCAAGATATGAGTGAAGACATAGGTGGCATAATGGGTGAAGACATATTAAGCATAATAAATATTATTATCTTGGTCGATTCAACAAACATGAGGGAGTTTCACTACCCAGATAACATGGCAGACCTTTCAACCGACTAGATTTCGAATCGTTTGTGCTATTTTCCCCGCTTGATAGGCTCGTGAATATCCCTTGTTTTCCCTCCGTAGCGGTAAACCACTGAAAACTACTTCGTAGTTCACTTCCAAAGATACATACCGGACTTTTGTTTGTTCTGGAAACTTGGATTCAACGGGGAAAACACCGACTACTTAACAAGACTTAAGAGCTGATAAACACAACTTTCAAGAATAAATTACAACTTGCGAGTGCTTACCTCAAGTAAGTGCTTAAGTTTCAAGTTCCGTGAAACCTGAACTATTTTGAAAAACTCTTATGAATCTCAAGAATCGCGGCCTTTGTGAAATCATTTTATTCAGTAGGTCAGCCGTTTATTTGAATAATTCAAGAGCAACAAGCTTTCCTTCAATCGTACCTTCTAACAAATTCCTGATCTTGAGCCTGACCTTGAAATTATTTTGTGTTTTCAGGCGCATAGAGACCTGATTCCTTTGTGTCTTGTTAGACACCTCCATTATTTCTAAGGGTTCAACACCACATTGCAGCTTCATAGACAGATGCAAGTTGGTTGATTTTGAGGGATGATGTTTCCTCAAACTCAATGATGGAGAAACCATATAAAGCATGTGCCTTTGGACTGATCTTGGAGGCTGATGTGCGGAACAAGACAAGGTTCAGTTCTGTTCCGTTGTAACCTTATCTCGTTATCTAGCAGACGGTAGAGAAACTACAGTCTCGAACCGACACTTAGCACCTGCAGGGGAAGCTTCACTTTTACCTTCAACGTCGACACCGAGACCTGGAGAATCCCCAAGATATCCAGACCAGGATCCTGGTGAAACACCGCTTGCTCCCGCGTCGGATCTTAATCCAGAATCAGTATCGCCACTCGTCATACTTCCGCCACCATCTTTGGACCCAGATCAAGAAAACCCAGGATCTTTGGAACAGGATAAAATCGAAACTCCTGTTACCAGAGTCGACCTAGAGCTGCGGCGTTCCAAAAGACAGAAACAACCACCAAAATATCTGGAGGACTACGTTCAATAAAAAGAAGAGGAAAATGTTATAATTCGCCATATAAGTACTATCACATGTTGCATTTCCAACACAACGTTCCTAACGCTACTTTCCAAAAATTCCTTATTCATTATCTCGTGTTCTTTCGTTGAATAAAGCCAAATATTCCGAGGCAATTCTTACTATCATTACACCTTCTCTCAATGTCCTTGAGAGATCTTGAGTCAAATGAATCTGTGGTCAAAGAAAAGCTTTTCTGTTTGAGGTTGATACTTTTTACTACCTGATGGTAAAGTAAGAAAGTAAAGTAAACAACCATTTCAGGTTGGATTTTCGTCCGACTGCCATTCCTGGCGTCGCGGACGTCATCAACTGTCTTCCTAAGGGAAGATCAGAATTTGTTCTGAAGATTTCGCTCATGGCTTCCCATTGGCCTCACAGCCCTGAGTTGGGACGAGGGGGAACTGCGACCGACTTGCCCAAAAATAATATTTTCGGAGCATACTATGCTCCCGAGGCGAGCCCCGAACTCACGGCCCCTGCAACCAGTCCGAGTCTCGTCTCCAGAGACACACGCCGCAGCTCGCTCGGCCATAGAACTCCCAACACAATCTGATGGTAGTGGAAGCCTGGCATACTGATGTAGACTAGGTAGAGAGGTTGAAGTTGTTGGGTGCACATGCGCATTAGGCTAATGTCACACGAGCGCTGTTTCGCATGTCCGCTACCTGGTATCAGGTGTTCCGGTTAAAATTACGGGCGCGCATGAGCTGTCACACGAACGCTGTTCTTCACGTACGTGCCTTCCCTACTCCGTTGAAGCATTGTGTCAAGAATTTCGATACTCGCCGTGAGTCGAGTATTCGATACTCGCCGAGTTCGACACTCGCGAGTGAAGTGAACAATGGAAGTGATCATCCAAGTAGTTGTGTATATACTATTTTTGGAAGCACAAGAAAGGATTGGAGAAATAGAAGACACATTGAGGAGGCCTTCCATGTCTCCTCTTCAATTTCGTGTTGGATGGGGCGGTGAGATCATCTGGCATACAATTTGGGGGGACTATTTTTAATAATACAGCACAGCTACTAGGGTATGCTGATGATACGGATATTGTAGGAAGAAGCCTAAGTTCCATGCGAGAATCTTTCGTGAGACTGAGACATGCAGCAACAAGGTGGGGACTCGAGGTTAACCAGTCCAAAACCAAGTTTATGGTGACGAACTGCCCAGAAAATTCTCCTCGCCATATAGAAGTAGATGGATGTGAATTTGAGCGGGTCGACGAATTTGAACATAGGTATCTACTACCTACTAGGGCATTTTAGAAAATTTCAACCCCAACCACCAACCAAATGGAAATGAACGGTTCAAATTTTCAAAAATGCCCTAGTAGGTAGTAGGTACCTATAGTTGGTTGGTAGGGTTCTATACAGAAGAGTGATCTATGCAGAAAAAATTCTCGTGTTAAAAAATTAAATTATTACTGAGTAATAAACCTTTTGGCAATGATTTGCAGCGTTTTTCTAAATAGATCACTCGTCTGCAAAGAACTCGGCTTTGCCATTATCACCACCTACCAACCATAATTACCTACCTACCACGAACCTACAGCGATTACATTTTGGTCAGATAACATTTGAACGGGGATTAGGCCTCTTTCGCGATTAACACTTGTGTTTCAAATTTATCGTACGTCCAACCCTAAAGTTCTCGTAGGGAGCGAATGGTTTGTCCTACGGAGCTCCGCGTGGTCTCTAAAAATTCTAAAATTTCAATACTATCTTAAATTTATGAAAAACCAATACCTTTATATCAAAATTCTTTGATCCCGGGCGTTTTAAAAATTGTAACCCTTATTTTGACCGACATCAACCAAAAGCTTCGGGGCACTACAAGACCCCAATTGGAGCCCACATTCCAAAATTCACCAAATTCGGTCCATGGGAACTAAGGAAAGTGCCACGGACGGCCAAATTTCTATTCGATTTATGGATTCTACGTACTTTGAAACATTTCATTATTGAAAATAATAAACCAAAAATTGTACCAAAATTTGAAATTTTCGAGGATTTTTGAAATTTATTAGCGCATCTACCTTGGGAGTTGAAAAACTAAAAGATTGCCGGTGGAATCATCAAAATCGAACAACAATTGCCAGAGAATAAGGGGAAACCCCATTTATTCACTGACAATATGAATAACATATTTATTTATATATTCCTTAATTTTATTATTGATACAAGTTAGAACATGTGCCACTGTTCCACTCACCGTAATAAGAATCGTCATTTTGAGAAGACTGCGTAGTTTGAAGCTTTTATGGGGCTGTGAACGTTTGCATTCAAAAGTCATCCTATCTAGGCACGTAGTTTTGTGTGTGTTTGAAGGTAACTACGACCAACGCGAAGCATTTGCGGTGATTTCCAGTGCACTTCCAAGGGTTGAGTGTCCCAGTTCCTTATCTAGAACGGTTTCGCAACTAGGTAGTCCCACTAAGAAACCCGAGAAGAGGCCAACAAAACAAGACGTCGCTCGGGAAAAAGAAAGAAATTTCCTCCGCCCGTCCGTTCAGAAGCGGTGTATTGCTGTTGAGACGATGCTTGAAGAAGCTTTTTGCTTCAAGACTGATAAGGATTCAGACCGACGGTGTAGTAATAGACGCTCATCCCGAAAAGGAAAGAAAAACGGAAAAACAACCAACGAGGCCCCTTGGGCTGTTGTTTGGGGCCGAGTGATCAACCCCCATAGGATATTCAGTATCAGCGGGAAGGATGAGAAGCCTGTATAAAAAAAGCGGATACTGAAGATGAGAAGTGCTGCGGTTCTTATGAGTAGGATATATATCCGTCCGAGGGTAGGAGTTGGTGTTATTTTTTGTGGTCAGAGGCTTGGGCACCCGTGCGATGCTATTCTCTGTATCACACGAGCATTTCTTGAAGGAAGAGGAATATACAGAGGCCATTCCATAAAAAGTACACTCCAAGATTAGGGAAATACGGTCATTTTAAGGTTGTAACATAGAGGACACGAAAGTATTTCGAAATACTCCCAAAAATAAACCAAAAGGGTGTAAACGGAGGTTGCATTACAAACTTTTAACCCTCCAGTACTGTGGTCGGGTCAAAGTGACCCAGGTAGCCCTCTGTTATTTTGTTATTTTTACCTGAAACGTTGGTTCCCCCTCTCCTCTCCCTTTGTCCTCAAGCTCATTCATTTCCTCATTTCAGTTCATCTCTGGCCATTGTGGTATGTATTATTCCCAAGGAAATGCAAATGTGGCCCGACCACAGTACTTACGTGCTGTACACAGCCACCGAATCAGACGCATTTCCCTTTTTGCTTCCGAGTCTACCAAGGTAGCGGAAGCTTTGTTTTAACTTTTCAAGGATGAAAAAAAGTTCTCCAAAATCAAAATTTCCACTCGCGTTTTGCGTTTTAGACCTTTCTGAACAATTTTGGTTCCGTGTCTGTCTGTCTGTGTGTCTGTCATGAAATCCTTGTAACGGCCATAACCGTACGATTTTTTTTTGTGTGCAACGGAATCATTTCTTTGCTGGTAAATAATAATAATAAAGCTAATAAGAAGATCAATGAGGTGAGGAGTAAATTCAGATTTCAATAAACAGAATATTATGTACCCAAAGATATGGATGATGATGGGATTAGAGCACAGATTGGGCTGCTGATCATGTCTGAGGTGTACAAGACTGCTCACACAAAAGATTGATGGAGCATGGAAGGACCTCAAAATTGTATAACTACCATGAGGAAGGAGAGATTCCTCTCCTCCGATGCATCCATTTTGATGATTTGGGAACACGTGAAGAATGGAGAAAAGTTGACAATTTGGCTCCCATAAGAGATTTGCTAACCATGTTGGGAGTTACATTTGGTAAGACGTGCACCTCACGAGTTTCTTACAATTGTTGTTATAAGGAGTTACCAAACCACAAAAAATGTAATAATCATGTGTCACTTTATTTTTATTGAGATTTTACTTAAAATGAATTCAGGTTTCTATTAGGTTCACCGAAATGACAGGTTTTAAATTTATTTGAACCAGGTTTGTGCATTTTTACTATAAAATATTTTGAATTTTTTGCGAATTATTTCGATTGACGCGAAACATAAAAGCCTTACATGATCATTAAGCCTTTATTTTAGTAAATTACAGAATACTGAAAATCTGGGTCACAGTGACCCGACCACAGTGTTCACGTGAAGAAATTCACCACAGTTCTGGAGGGTTAAAGGCAAATCGATCGTTTTGTGACTTAGGCATGAAAAATTGGGACATTATGTCTATGTCCTCAATATTTAGCGCCTTGTAGAAGATATTAGATTAAAACTCACGAGTCTACCAAGGTTACAGAAGCACTATTTTCACTTTTCCAGGTTTAAAATGATCCAAAATCATTATTTTCACTCGCGTTTTAGTTTTATACTTTCCTGAACAATTTTAATTCGTTGTAGACAAAAAAATTTATAGAACAAGAATTGGTGCAAATTAGTACATAGTACAATAATTGAGGAGTTTGATTCCAAAAGGACTAAAGACCATTTTCTTTGAAATCGAGTTAACACTTTCCCAGGGATTTACGGGGGTAGTTCTCCACAAAAATGCGATCGTTTTGGAGCAAAAGATAATTCTATTTCCTTGAAAAACGAGGTGAATATTAATCTCAAAAGGTACCATATCCAGCACAATGCCAGACTCTTATCCGTTTTGTTTCAAGATATACTTTATCCACTTCCTTTGATTTCAAGAAGTATTTTATCCACTTCGTTTGATTCCAAAAAGTACTATACCCATACATCTGATTTTTCAAATCTCGTTCAAAATTATTTTAAACTTTGAAATAATTTACGTTTTTTTTTCAAAAAATATTTAATATAATTTAGAAATATATCAAAAATAACATCATTGGTTTATAGCACGTCTTTCAGGTCGCTATGGTTTTTCGCGTTTTTCTGACGTTTGACCAAAATGGATAAAGTACCTTTTGGAATCAAGCTCCTCAATTGATCTCGTAAGTTACGCCGTTTTTATACCAGACACACTGTATTAGGTCTGTTGTGAGGATACTACACTGCCCACCCAACAAGGCTGACTTTTTAGTCCCACTTCTTTCTCTAAGCAAAAATATAACCAAAGTTAAACATTATCACGTCAAAAGGGCTGTTTTAACAGGTCTGAAAATTGACTCTTTTTTTCTCTGTGGAAGCTTGGAAAATTTTTCCTCCAAAAATGTGTTGAACTTATCGTTTCTTCATGGCTTACCTAAAGCTGATTGAATCTCGTTAACTCCGAAGTAAACTAGTTAAGGAAGCCGGCATGAATAAACCATTTTCCTGACAACACCATCACTCAGAATTTCTTGTAACGAGTATAGAATGAACCGACGTGATGGAGTTGGGCCTTCCATTTCCTCGTGAGTCCCAGTATCCTTCCGGTATCCTCTGTTCCCAGTGAACCTGAGGTAATTGAGTGGAGAGGTGACTTGAGTGGGGCGGAGTTATGTTCGCCGACCTCCAGTACGCTGCCAATAGCTCGATAATCAGGTTGTTCAGATTCGAGTGCACTCGAAAATCTAATTGGAAAGTCCACCAGAATGCTAACTAAGAGTAAAGTGTGTTTTCGGAGCACTTATGACGGGAGTATGGTGTTTGCTAGTTACGGATAGCTTATTCATCTTCCAAAACAAACCTACCTTCAACTTCGATTTGGCTTCCTTGCCATCGGAGACGATGAAGTTTTGTGTTCTAGCAGGAGGTCGAAACATTTTGGGTACTCCACAATCATAATTCTTACACGCTTCATGAGTTTTATAAAACTTTTAACTACTTTGGTTCTACATAACTACTGGCATATCTACAGGGAGTGACACTATAAGTCTCGTTTAACCTCTTGGTTTTCCAAGTTTATACAATTTTAAGATTTTTTTCGTTTTGTCGACCTCATGTCACTAAAACTTTCGCAACTCCCTTTGGATACAGGAAAAATTAAAACTAATTATACCGTTGGAAAAAGCGTTAAATTTCCCATCTTCCTGTTACAGATTTGAAAATTTTTAAGAACTTAATAAGAGGGAAAAGTTGGGCTGAAGAGTAAAATTCGTCAAATCTTCAAAATTTGAGGTTTTTTCAATCGTTTGAAAGAACTAGTAATCATAATCGATTGTTTCCCTCTCTAACTCCAAAAGTTGACCAAAAAGCTCAGCTTTCCAACGGTATAGTCAGAATCGTTTTCAATATTTTTATTAGTGGAGAAAACCGCGCTTGAATGCGAAAAAACGTGATTTTTTTTTCAACGAAATAGATTTCGTAGATCTACCGTAGATCTACGGTTTGACGGGAGGAATCGGGGTTGGATGGAGAGTGTGAGGAGCGGCGGTGGAGGAGACCGCATCCTCCCGTCAAACCGTCGATTTTGTTGGAAAAAAAATTACATTTTTTCGCATTCAAGCGCGGTTTTCTCCACTAATAAAAATGTTGGAAACAATTCTGACCATACCGTTGGAAAGCTGAGCTTTTTGGTCAACTTTTGGAATAAGAGAGGGAAACAATCGAGTATGATTACTAGTTCTTTCAAACGATTTAAAAAACCTAAAATTTAGAAGATTTGACGAATTTTACTCTTCAGGCCAATTTTTCCCTCTTATTATGTTCTTGAAAATTTTTAATTCTGTAACAGAAATAAGGGAAATTTAACGCTTTTTCCAACGGTATAATTAGTTTTATTTTTTTTTTTTTTTTTGTATCCAAAGGGAGTTACGGAAGTTTTAGTGGCATAAGGTCAAAAAAACGAAAAAAATCTTTAAATTGAAAAACTTGGAAAAACAAGGGGTTAAACGTTAGCGTTTAGTTGACGTTCTTATAGGGTTGCACCCTGTATACAAAATAACGGTTCAACTTTAATGAAATTTGGGAAAACTCAAAGTTTGCTTCTTTTCTTCAGAAACTAGTAGAGAAGAGATAGCGCTACGTGCAGACATCAATGCTGCCAAAATCCAGAAATATGGAATGTAAGCACTATTAGAGCGCTTCCCAACGTACATCAAAGTCAAATAAAGGTGATAGGGGGATTTGATATGGAAGGTAAGCCTAGGATCTGGTAAGAGCGGGGTAACCATTGTTCATCCAAGAGAGGATTACCTCTCGAGTCCTGACAGGAGAATCATTTATCAGGTCTGGACATTCAAGGCTTCTCAAAGACGTGCCCCCGCTTGACCAACTGGGGTGCTGATGAAATGCATTTTTTCAGGCCGAGACGATTATGGCTTTCGTCACCACTGAATTTAATGATTCAATGGATAGATTTGGCTCAAATTTGAAGGGTTTCGAGTATTTGTAAGGAAACAAAATGGTACACTGGTGAGATGGTTGGAGAAAACGCCCACACAGGGTATCCTATGTCAAGGACCGGAAAACTTCGATTCTACAACTAATTTAAGTAAGAAAATGACTCATAGAAATTTTGTTTTAACCCCTTTTATTTTGGTTTCGTGTCTGTGTGTTTGTCATGAAATCCTTGAAACGGGCATAACTATAAGAAGTTATTGTCCAATTTCGACGAAATTTTCAGAGATAATACAGATCAGTATTTAGATGGTCCCCTATGAAAATCACCACCTCCGGACTGATGGTAGCCACTGTGCATGCGCTAACGTAAATTTCCAAGCCATAACATCTACATTTTCAGCCATAACATGATTTCAATGTCATTTTCAGGGGTTATGCGGATTGAGATGTAAATGGTCCTATATGGAAACCATTGGTTCCGGACTAATAGTAGCGCATGCTCAAACGTGAATTTGAAAATGGGGTGAAAAACGTGAATGGGGGAGAAAATGGGCTAAACAGTGGTTCATTGACAGGGAGAAACACACCCACGAAACATTACTGAATGAACTGAGAGTTGCTGAACCAAATGATTTTCGCAACTTTTTACGGATGGACGGAGTATTATTTGACAAACTTCTCGCTTTAGTAACTCCTCAAATCGAGAAAATCAACACTGCCATGCGCGTTCACCACTACTTGATGAGACAGACTGACGGTATATTGCGCAATGTTGCCTACAGACGGCACAATTCTTTCCCGTTTGCACAATATATTTTCACGGATTTGAATTTCACGCAATATATTGCACAACCTTTCAATGTCGTCTACACACGATCAGTTTTATTGTACAACCCGGGATATTGCACAATAATATTGATCGTCTATGGGCAGCTTCATACGTGAAGATATGCATAACATCCATCAATACAATCGGGTTATGGATACGAGGAAGCTATGTGCCTCACCCACTTGGCAGACGTTTTTTCGTGTTTTCGACCTTATGTTACTTAAATTATTATAACAACCCTAACTTACCGTAAAAAAAGTAAAACAAAGGGCTCCGTTGGAAAGGGCGTCAAATTTTCGGTCTTCCTAGTGCCCACGAAAAATTATTTTTGAGGCCCTGTCAGGTGAAAATCACCTCCTAAACTAATGTTTGTCGAATTGGCGAAATTTCCTTTTTTCTTTTGGCTGTTGGGGTTTTACTTCCGCATGGTTTTCCACGTACCTCCACACCAAGAACTGCGCTAAACTCTCAGTTCTTTGATGGTATATTCAAAAAATGTTTTACAATAGAATTTAGGGGAGAAACTTGTGTTTGAACGCGTAAAAACGTGCATTTTGCTTCTCAGTCTATCAAGATCGCGGAAGCTTTGTTTTCACTTTTCAAGGTTGGAAAAAAAGTTCTCCTAAATCTAAATTTCTACTCACGTTTTACTTTTCAGACCTTCCAGAACTAATTTTGGTTCCGTGTTTGTCTTCTGTGTGTCTGTCAGTCTGTCTGTCTGCCTGTCACTCAAAAATCCTTGCCAGAGCCATAACCTCTACAATTCTCGTCCAATTTCAATGAGTTGGGATGGAGATGGCCCCCTATGAAAATCATGGCTCCCAAATTAAAAGTATTTTGTGCGCTTGCGCAAACGTGAAATCCTTGTAACAGCCATAACTTCTACTTTTTTTTGCTTCCGAGTCTACCAAGGTAGCGGAAGCTTTGTTTTCACTTTTCAAGGACGAAAAAAAAAGTTCTCCAAAATCAAAATTTTCACTCGCGTTTTGCGTTTTAGACCTTCCTGAACAATTTTGGTTCCGTGTCTGCGTGTCTGTCTGTCTGTGTGTCTGTCTGTCTGTCATGAATTCCTTGTAACGCGCATAACTATACGAAGTTATTGTCCGATTTCTATGAAATTTTCAGGGATTGTGCGGGTTGGTGTGTAGACGGTCCCCTATGAAAATCATCATCCCCGGACTGATAGAAGCGACTGCGCATGCGCAAACGTGAATTCCTTGTAACGGCCATAACTTCTACATTTTCCATCGGATTTCAATGAAATTTTCAGGAATATTACACATTAGTATTTAAATGGTCCCCTATGAAAATCATCACCTTCGGACTGATAGTAGCCACTGCGCATGCGCAAACGTGAATTTCCATGTAACAGCCATAACTTCCACATTTTCCACCCGATTTCGATGAAATTTTCGGGGTTTATGTGGATTAGGTTGTAGATAGTCCCCTACGAAAATCATCATCCCCGGACTGATAGAAGCGACTGCGCATGCGCAAACGTGAATTCCTTGTAACAGACGTAACTTCAACTGTCCCCCAGGGGTCGCGGGTTCGAATCCCAGCCGAGGCTAAGTATTTTTTTGATCCAATCACATACATCTACTCACCTAATTTTTCATCCGAATTTGTTGAAATTTTCTAGGATTGTCCAGATTAGCGTGTTGATGGTCCCCTATGAGGGTAGTGGAAGGTACTTAGAGATTGGTGTTTTGAGATTAACTACTATGCATCGGATCATCTATATAATCGGGTTATGGATACGAGAAAGCTATGTGCCACACCCACTTGGCAGACTTTTTTTTTTTTTAACGAAATTGACGTTTTGATGGGGGGGACTCCTGGGTCTACTCCGCCGCCGCTTCTCCCACCCTTCATCCAACCTCGCAGTCCTTGCTATGAGACATTTTCTCACTTAAATTAATTGCAGAATCGACTCCCGAAGTTTTTCTGTCTTTTACATGGGACGCCCTCAATATTTGTTTGTACGACCTACTCATACCTATTAGGCACATATTTGGATGATTCAGAACAGTGGTTTTGACCGGCAGCACTTTGTGGTTGTTAGCGCTGTGGGTTTAGCGGAACTTCAATCTCCCCATCGAACCAGCTGAATATTGCAAGATGTTTGGCAGTTCGAGAAACATCAACTTCTTTGACCTCCGGGCTGATGTTTCACAGTAAACTTGGGGTTTACCTGCCTGACCAATATTTGATATCGAAGCACCGCGCTAGTGGTCAGAATTATTTCGAAAATCAGAAAATCTCTTTGAAAGAAATTTATTCGTTAAATCAAGCCTTCAGGCAGGATTTGATTTTGGGGGAGGCCAAATTTTACCGCTGGAAAACTGAAAATCATGGTCATTATTCATGAAAATCGTAATGGCAACCTTCTGAACAGTATTGATTTCCTACCTCAATTCAATGTTCTATTGCCTTTTTTGGTTTTTTATTTCCAATAATGAACCTTAGGAATAGACCAAGAAAAAGTTTGTTTAACCCCCCTCAAAATTTGTTGGTTTACGTTTGAAGGTACGTAGAATTCGAAAATCGAATACAAATTTTGCCGTCTGTCCACTTAGCATTGACCGATTTTGATGAAATTTGGTATGTAGGCTCCATTTGGGATCTACTTGTGCTTCGAAGATTTTGGTTAATGTAGGTCACTTCTAAGGGTTGAAAAATAAATTTTGAAATTTTGAAATCGCTCTAACTCAAAACATTTTGATATAAAGGTATTGTTTTTCCATCAATTTAAGATAGTAGGTATACAATTTTTCAGAATTTTTTGAGACCACGCGGAGCCCTGCAGGACAAACTGTTCGCTCCCTACGAGAATTTAAGGGTTGTACTTACGATAAATCAGAAACACGAGTGTGAAATTTTAGAAAAAAAGTCCGTTTATTCATTGAAAAAGTAATAGGTAGGTACTTGCCTTGTGTGTATTTTATTTCATCATTTTAATTTTCAAAGTAGTTCTACAACAATTGACATATCCATGATCTATGGTCTTTCCAGACGCGTGATCTATGCAGAAAAATAATAAACCTTTGTCTAATACTTTTCAGCGTTTTTAACAAGATTTTCTTAATTTATTCGCCGTTTTTTTCCTCTTTCTCTGGCTACGACCTTGAGACCTGAAATACCCCAAATTTATATTTCTGATCTGAAAGGATTATTATTGCCTGGATAAGTTATCCAGGATCACATTGATATTGCATTAGTGAACTTGTCCCATATTGGGTTTCAGTTTTGCACCTCTGGTTTTGTACGTATCTGGGGCGTAAAAAACAGGTGGCGTAAGGATAACTTTGCTAATAATTCTGTTAAAGGTACAAGAAACTTTTTCAAATAGCGGTGATGAAATACCACTTTGAGCTAATTTGTTATTTATATTTTTCAAAGATTTCATTGAACAACGCAGATTTGGTTCCCCGTAGCCCCAGCCTTATGTTTACGAAAGAAGGGTAAAAATCACTCCGGCTGAGGGACTTAATAGGTCCCTCGTGGAAACTGAATTTCCGAGGAGCTGTGAGCGAACTTAATGGAAAAACTGGGTCCCCTGGCCGAGATGAATCATCGTTAAGTAATCGGGGCAGAAATCTTCCCGGAAAATGCCTACTGGGGGACACAACTTGGTTGCTAACTTCGGGGATGTGCAAGTCTTGCGCTGGAGATGACAGCCTCATAGAAATCGCCTGCGGGGATTGCCCTATACCAGCACGATCCCGCAATCCCCAGATAATTTGCATAATATCAAACATGATATTGTTAAGTTATCCCAGGTGCAGACCAAGTTCACTCATTGTATTCATGTTGGCTGGCGTTTCGACATAATAAAGTAAATACTCAAGAAAAATCGTGCATTAATACCTACTGATTCGGGGTATATAATAATACCAAAATGCATGAGGATCTCACCCGTCAGCTAACCTTCATGTCTGACCATGCAGTTATGCCCATTATACATGGCCTGGATCAGCTGTATGATCATATCAAGAACGCTCGTCTCCCTTAGGGCCAGCCAGAGTCTTTCCCTTTGCACCTTGTCAAAACCCTTGACAAATAATCATCCCTTTCGGTCATTCTTGAGGTAGACGGCCAAAGTAACTTACTTCACATAAATTCTTTGAAGATACAGAAAACACTGTTACAAAGTGACCTCGAGAGGTAAAGGTTAGTTCAACCCAAGATCCACTTTCCAACGACCCGAATGAAAGCAACTTCCTATCCCCGGGACACTTCCTCATAGAAGGACCTCTTCTAACAAACCCAGAGCCGACCTTACTGGACACTAACATGAATTTGTTGTCTCGTTGGCAATTAATAAAACGGCTATCGGAGGAAGTCTGGCAACGTTGGCGATTGGAATATTTATCCACCCTCCAAGCTCGTTCGAAATGGACCAAATCTGTCGTCAACGCCAAAACAGGAGACCTCGTGTTACTCAAGATGAAAGATGTTCCACCAATTCAGTGGCCCATGGGTCGAATAGTAGACACCAGTCCTGGCAAAGATGGCTCTGTGAGAGTAGTTTCCATAAAAACCCCAACATCCGTCTACACCCGAACTGTGGCAAACCTAGTTCCTCTCCTACCCCTAGAATCCCAACCCTATGACAATTAAATAAATAAATGAGTAATTTTGATTTTAACCTTGAAAAGGTTTTAGCGATGGGACCCCCGCCGAAAAACGACAGGAAAAAGCGACAGTAAAAAGCGACAGGAAAAAGCGACAGGAAAGTGGCGCTATGATTTATCAAAATGCTTGACGACAAATTTGCTTGACAACACATTATGACAACATGCTTGACATGTTATTATGAAGCCGTTAATTGGTGAGTCTACCTACTAAATTATTAACAGTGGAAGAAAGATAAAGAGGGAGAGGGAGCAAAAACCTTTTCAAGGTGTCACATTTTAGCCATTAGGCTCTAAGCGGAAATCATCTGCGAAGCCCCCGCCGAGGCGCGCAGCGCCGAGTTTTTTGAAAAATTTTATTAAATTTTTTGGTGGCCAGTATGTTTAGGCCAACAAGTAGGCAGTAGCTATTTGTTTTATTTTGTTTAGTGTAGTTTTGTTTCTATGTAGAAAACTACAGAAATGTAGAAGCCACATTTCATCCAGCCAGCGGACTCATCAAAATGAATAGCAAAACGAACATTTGATCACGCTTGTTTTTTGCCTCGACTAAACTTAATAGAATTCTCATTGAAACGTCACTTACACACCTTTATGACGTCATAATAATTTATAAATTTACAGACAGCTGGGATGAAGCCTAGTCTAACTCCAGTTTCCACAACGGGCCACTCAAGATAAAGGAAATCAGGGTGTCCAGCGACCAGGGAAACGGCTAAAACCGAGAATACTTAGGGATATTTTTTTTTTTTTTTTTAAGAAAAACCCTGGAAAAAGCCCCAGCGCCAAACCTTTAGTGGGAAGTTCTGGCAGTCTGAGGGGAGAAAGTTTTAGTACGTACTAAAGGTGGAACTAGCCGTAATAAATTGCATGTCCTCCTGCGCAAAATGTAGGCTTTTTCCAAAACGTAGGGAAGTGCCTGTTTTTTTTGTTTTTTTTTGGTGCAAGTGGCTGTTTTTTGGTGAATTTTAAAAATGATACCTACCAACTTTATTTCGTTGTTTTCTATCCTAGTTTAATGTTTCACGGTTCAAGTTATCATACAGGATTGCCAATCACGAAAAAAAATGGTGTAACCAAGTATTTATTTTCAGATAAAGGTAAATGTCCCAATTGTAGAAAAATAGGTCAACTATAATATATAAAAAACATTTTCATAAAAACTAGACTTTCTTTCATACTTTTGTTACTAAAATTTATAATGCCTCTGAAATTGCTTATTTTTTCGAAAATTTGGTGGAAGTGTTCATAAGAGCGGTCGTTTACTCTCGAGTAAACCAACAAGTTTCGATGATTACACCTTCACCACAGTTCATTCTCGAGTTTTTCGAACAATCGATGGTGAAAACAAGCCTTTGAAGTGGTCGTTCTTTTTGACATTTTCATGTCTTTGCTTTGGCACATAAACTGAAAAATCGTCACGAAAACTAAGCAAGTCTTGCTCACGCGATCAATAAATAAATAAAATAGACTCACTGTGTTGCGTAGAGATCAATCAACTGTTGTCTTATTTTGATGCTTGGGCACATGAACTAACAACCTCACTTCACTATCTTGTTGTGTAACGGTTGACATGAAAATGTCCCAATGTGTTGCAGACTCGTATGCAAGCATTTAAAATTTGTTTTGTTTTTTAGTTTTTGATAAGTTTAGTTTTAATTCTCGACTTTATCCAAGAATCGAAGTCGCTGTTGTGTCTGTCATGAAATCTTTTTTACAGTCTTTTTTATCTTTTTCATTTTTCTTTTGTTCTTTCGAAATCTTTTTATATTTTTTTAAAATCTTTTTCTTTTTTCTTTTGTTCTTTCAAAATCTTTTCATATTTTTTTAAATCTTTTTAATCTTTATTTTCCATATTATCTATTCAAAGTTATTATAATATTCAGGAACTGAGCGAATATAATCACACTCTGACTGACAGCAACTTCTGCAGTTTCCATCCACTTTGATGAAATTTTTAGGGATTGTGCGTATTGGAGTGTAGATGAAAATCACAGATTGATGTTTTGAGATAAGCCACTATATTTCTAATGCTTATTCATTTCAAAACGATTCTCAGACATTTTGATCACATTCATTTATATTTTAAATTATTTAGAACCCTGGAAAAATTCGAACATTGACCCTGGAAAACCTGGAAACTCAGGGATTTTTTTTTCGGGGAATCGCTGGACACCCTGGAAATGTTTAATTTCTTCACTGACTGATAAAATCCATGCGGTTGGAACTACTCCTGAGAGAGTAGCTGATCAAGCTGAACATTCAACTCTACTGAAAAACCTGTAGAGATTTACCCAGCGTGTTTACTGTTTTCAAATCTTGACTAATAAATACCCGACAAATCACTCCCCCAGTAAAAGTGTACTTTCCGTTTCATTCCCTCAGATAGATGACATTTGACTTGTAAATTCCGCTAAGGGGCGGCCATATTCACTGTGATGGATTGAGTTCCGAAGTCGTTTTATGTTTCACGGGATGCAGATTAATGAATAATTGAATATCGCATGAGTTTTGACGGATCAAATATGGATTGGATTGACGTATCTAATGGGAAATCCGGATTTTCAAATATAGGGATCTGATTTGAATTACAAATATGAATTTCGTATATTTTTGAACTCTAGGCGTACTCTAGTGCAAACAGGAAACTGAAAATGAAGTTTTAGGTGGAAAAAATTGTTTGGGTATAGGATTCACATAGTTTGTTTGACGTTGATACCATTCAACGCAAAATTATATGACGAATTTTTCAAAAGGAGAGGCTTAAAATCAAAGGGGCGAGCGCAATAATGAACCTAAGGAATCGACCAAGAAAAAAAATTTCAACCCCCCCTCAAAATTTGATGGTTTACGTTTCAAGGTACGTAGTATCCGAAAATCTAAACATGAAAATCTAAAATCTAAAATCATTATTTTTGGAGATAGATTTTTTTTTTCAATCTTCATAGTTTTTGGCAAGGATCTCAAATATGACCACGTTGCGCACCGTGCAATTGCACCATGCGTAATCGACACCAACTTTGTTATAGCTTTTCCAAATCTAATTCAACATTTTCCAAATCTAATTCAACATTTTCCAAACCAAATTCAACATTTTACAAACCAAATTCAACATTTTACAGAACAAATTAAATAATTTATTAAATCAACCAGCATTGAGAAGAAGATGAATTGGGTATTATCCACAATCTGGAGTAAAAAAGTCATGAAGAAGAGATGCTCCGCCTGTTCCTTTTGTTTGGACCTTCCCGCCCAAATTGAGCGCCAAATTGGGCGATTGGCCCAAAGAGAAAGTAGTCCCGTTTACCAACAAAGTAGTTCCCCTAGAATGAACCATATTAGATCATCTCGTACATTCAATGGATTATTGCATTCAGAACCAATAGGCCAGTATTAGATCTGTAAGAGTTAGTGAACTAGTAGAACAAGGACGATCATAATTAATCATGAATAAGAACAACATAGAACATGAACGCACAGGGCAGATCAAGACGGCCGCGGCCTACGTGCCCCTCCGCGACCCCGATGCCTGGAACATACCTAGAACGTACGACTACCTACCAAGTTTACTCTGCGCTATATTTTCCATTCAACTCAAATAATAGTTCTGTTTAATACAAGTTTTAGTTCTCAACCAGTGTGGTTTTATTTAGTTCTCATTCCCGAGGTAAACACCTTTTTTATGTGTCTCGACGCTATCCTAATGTCCCCTCAATGGATCCGTTCAGGTACATCAGAGTTCTGAATTGTGTCGTAGAGTTAGGCAAAGTGGTGAAATGAGTGACTACTGTGACTCTTCCAGTGATGATTTCAGGAGGAGGGGAAACCGGCGAAGAAATGAAGCGTTGGTGAGTAGTACAGATGAAGATGACATTGTTGCAGATGTTGAAATGAGGAGGAATAGAAGATCAGGTCCTCTACCGAAATTCGACAACTGGTTGATTCAAGTGCATTCGATGGAATAAGTTAAATGTTTCTTCCACCTTATTCTCCGATGTTGAATCCAGCTGAGAGTGCATTTTCTAAAATTAAGACCGTGGTGAGGAATATTCTCAGCGAAGAACGAGACCATGTCTTACCACGTGCAATTGAACGCGGAGAAGCGGCTATGACTCCATGCGACTGCTTGAATTATGTTATGAACGCTTTGCTTCTTCTACACAGGGCGGCAGCTGGCCAACCTTTACTAGCACTAAATTTAGGCCACTAGTACTAAATTTCGTTAAAAATGTAATAAATGTTGAATTTTTTTCGGAAAATGTTTAATTTGGTTTGTAAAATGTTGAATTTGGTTTGTAAAATGTTGAATTTGGTTTGGAAAATGTTGAATTAGATTTGGAAATGCTATTTTTCAAATGGGAAACCCCTATTTTTATTGCAGATATCGATTCTATGCAAAATTTCAAGAATTTTAGACCCATCAACCGATTTTTTTGGCTGCGCAAAACCCGCCCAGCGTTCAGTGAGAACGCAAACCCCTGGATTGTGTCAAAATTGAGATGAATGTAGACTCCAAAAATTGATACATGTTTTTTTCATTAATTTTCGAAGTTGAATCACTTAGTGGTATCCATTTTCGGATTTAACTGGAATTTTTCAAAACGGCGGCCGAAGATTAGGTGGTTTCTAATAGAAAATCGCTTTTTTCCCATCCTTATGAGTTACGACGCAATTTTGATTAGTTCGGGTGGCTAACTCTACCCGGTTGAAAAAGGAGAAAGGAAAGACAATAAAATTTAGGGGTAGAATTATAGTATAACAGCCTTTTAAAAAAGGCCTCATTATTATAATTCATGTCGAACTTGTAGGTTTGAATCGACGGAATGTATTAGATTCGCACGTACATCGGCTTTGAGCGGAACTGGTGTACGTATCGATATACCATTCCACGAGAACAGGACGGTACATCGATCTTTGATTGACAAGAAGGAAAAAATTGGATTTCAGCTCCCTTGTTACAAAACCACTCAACCAAAAAGCCTTTCAAAAGCCAAGAAAAGTCGTGCGAAGACGCAGGATTTTAGGGTCGCATGAGGAACTAGAGTGCTCTCAAAACATTTTGATTCGGTTGACGACGAAAAAATAATTGCAATCCAAACAATAGGGCGCACGGAAATCTCAAAGGGCTACAGCAAACACCCGCAGACTTGGTCTCTTGTGCTCGCCGATCGAGCTTTACCTTTTGTCCCTTCGACTCTTTTATTTGCTCCTTCCTGGATTCCTACGCCGTAACGAAGGAACCAAAAAGAAAAATCTCTCTCGAGTCGTTTACTGCCGTATGGTCAACAGGCAGAGGTGGTGAAATTTCCTTCCTTGGTGGTGCATTTTTAATAATTGTCACAAGATTATTACAAGAAACGTCAGCCAAGTGGAGTGAATCTTGCATAATCTGACAAAAGATGATGCATCATAGAAGCCGTGTATCCACTATAACCGCTCAATCCCTGATAACCTCGTTGAACTGACTCAACCATTTTGAAAACTTTGACAAAAAATTGTAAGGTTGTAGATACCTAGTTATCAAATCAATGAAGCCCAATAAAATTGGACCATGGTGTCACTAGTGTCACCGAAAACATCCGGGTAATTTCACAGGTGTTCCAAGGTGTCACCAGATTAACTACATTTAAATTGCAATTAAAAAATTAAAGGACAGAAATGAATTTTTTGAACCATTTTTTGTAAGTTATCAGAAGTCAAAAATGCTGCGAACGGTTTGTCCTGCAGGGCTCCGCGTGGTCTCTAAAAATTCAATACTATCTTAAGTTCATGGAAAAATATATGAAATATTTTATATGAAAATATTCCGAGCTAGGTCATTTTCAAAATGTCAACCCATAGAAGTGACTTACACCAAACAAAATCTTCGGGGCACAACTAGACCCCAATTGGAGCCTATATATCAAATTTCATCAAAATCGGTCTATGGGAAAAAGGAAAGTGCCGCATACGGCGGACGGGCAAATTTTCGTTTATTTTCATCAATGAACCTTTGGAATAGACCAAAAAGAAAAATTATTAACCCCCCCCCCCCCCCCTCAAAATTTGTTGGTTTACGTTTCAAGGTACGTAGAATCCAAAAATCGAATACAAATTTGGTCCACCGTAAGCCGTTCACCGTTTTATTCGATTTTTGGATTCTACGTACCTTGAAACGTAAACCAACAAATTTTGAGGGGGGGGGGGGGGTGAATTTTTTTTTTTTTGGTCAATTCCAAAGGTTTATTATTGAAAATAATAAACCGAAATGATGTCATGTCAAAAATTTTGACATCGATTTCCTTGGAAATTTTAGTCGTAACTCTATTTTGAGACTTCTAAAAGTCCACAAAAACTATGCTGTCCTTTAAATTCAAAATTGCATTTTAATTGTGGTTACACTTTGGATATCTGTGGAGTTCCTGAGATGTTTTCGGTGACACTAGTGATAACATGGTCCAATTAGGGTTAAAGGATTGACCTCAAATATCCTAGAAGTTTGAAGAAAACAAGGCTATTGTAAGATATCGATGTGATAAGAATTTTACTTTAGCACATACGCTCATGTTATTGCGATCTTGGAGAATCTGAGGTCAGTCTGATGGCACGATCAGCAGCTGACGCAAAACATGCAAAGTAAAATCGGACCACAGAGTATCGCAGATGGTTTTCACTCCCCTTGTTCCTTGCGAATGGGCTTCGGCGAGGCAATTTTCATTCTTCCTGCTGCTGACACCATACGTCCTAACAGAAAATTGGAACTCATAGCTTTCACAACCCTCATTAGAAGCCCCCTCGGAGATCCCAGACACGACTGCGCCGACTGAGATTGGAAACAAGAGGCCTCTATCGACATCGATTTCAAAGATTCCCATTTTAAAAGGTTGGGAAGATATCACACTTGACTTGATACGTATTATGACATATTGTAACTCTTGTAGCCCCTAATTAAAGCATGATTGAGATCACCACCAACCTCTGATGTCAATGATCCCTCAGGAAACAGGTTTATTCCATCAGATTCCGTGATTATTCTTGTTACCATAAATTATTCAACGAATTCTATGAACAAGTAAACATTACTGGCTGAGTCGAGCACAAGTTGTCATCGATTTGTTGTGTCACCCAATGACCCTTGTTGACCTATTGTGATTCTCCTGGATGGGGGTGATCGTTCGATCGATAATTTGTGACACCTTCACTCATAGGTGTCATGGTGTCTTCTTTCAGGCAATTTTACCTCTTCAGAGTGATAGAGCGGAATTCGAACAGAAAGGCACTTCATTTAACCCTCGGGCACCTGCTCTCCATGCCGCTACTCTCAAAATTCCCGTAATTCGCTAATACACATCATTTCCGTAGATTGGGCCAACAACTGATTGACTACCCATACCCGAACGCGCTGATTTTTCTTTCACTCCTATTATTTTCGGTCACTTGAAGTGAAAAGGTCAGCTAGTGGTACTGTTACAGTATGCAGTACATACAGTATGCCGCCGTCAGGTTATCGTTTGAAATTCTTCCCCAGTCAATAACGAGTGAAGCTCGTAGAGAAGAATAACTTCTCTAAACAGTGATTTGCACGTAATACATAAGCTTTCAGTTTACGAGGGTGAGTTTATTCGTTCCAGTTTACGTAACAACTCTCTATGTTTCAGATTTTAAGGTTTTTGCTCATACCTCTTTCGAAGAATCTCAGAGATAATATTCATGGTATTTTTTTTATTACCCTATAGTCATTTGAAATATTAATTCCTAAAAATCGAGTAATTTTTACTAATTTGACGATTCAACACGATTCGTTTATAACAAAAGAGGTTTTATTGAAGTTTGGTTGAGATGTTGTAAATGAAAAATAGAACCTATAATTCAAGAATGTCTCTTTAATACCCCTGATACTTCCATCAGAAAAGAACGGGAACATTTTTCCGTGGTTTCGGTTGGTATTTATTTCAGAGTAATAAACTATGCATTGAGAAACACAAAAATCAATCACACTGAAAATTCAAATTATTTGGAATCAAATTTTGTTTCGTGATTTTTCTGCGAAACTATTTTACAGAAAACAATGAAGCCAAACTCATTTCATAGATTTTTTAATGCTGAATAGCGTCGTATATTTTATTTGGCCTCAAAACACTGAATTTAATAAGTTATTATCAGTTTAAGAGTTAATTCCTTGAGTACAGCCCGCAGCTTGATTGCTTCGTCCAAAGCCCACCGGTGCCCGAGGGTTAAATAATACAGCCGCAAATCACGTTCTGAAAACCATGATTGATTTAGACAACACGAAGTCATTCTATGTTGTGGGTTACAGAAGAAGAACATATCGGATCAATAATTCTAGAGCACCCTGCATAGTACAGGCCAGATGCTCTGAGGTTTTCGTGGAAGATAAAAGATAGGAGTGGAACATAATCACTGGTAACCATCAACGGTTTTAAATTACCGTATAATTTTCTTAAATAACGAAAAATACTTACACTCTAGACTGGATTTTTTAAAACTAATAAATTCGGGCTTTATTGGTTTATTATTTTCAATAATGAACCTTTGGAATCAATCAAGAAAAAATATTCAACCCCCTCTCAAAATTTGTTGGTTGACGTTACAAGGTAGGTAGAATCCAAAAATCGAATAAACATTTCCGTCCCTCCGCCGTACGCGGCACTTCCCTTAGTTACCATGGATCGATTTTGATGAAATTTGGTATATTATGGGCTCCATTTGGGGTTCAATTGTGCCCCGAAGCTTTTGGTTGATGTCAGTCACTTGGGTTGAAATTTTCAGACCTAGCTCGAAAACTCTCGAAATAAAAGTATTGTTTGTTTTTACCAATTTTGAATAGTATTGCATTTTTAGAATTTTTAGAGACCACGCGGAGCTTTGAAGTGTAATGGCCCAAGTATAACAAATAATCACGCTTATTTGGTCTAAGTCAAGTGAACTCGAATTAGTCAAAGTTGAGTCATTGTTGAGTCGTATAAACGAATTGTGCATATTAACAAGTATTTTTGTCGGACTGACATAGCAATAATAATAATAATATCATTTCATTGTATGGTGAAGTAAAATAACTCTTGAAGTACTATTTTTGTCATTGCAATAACTCCTTCAGAGTGCAACGTAACTATTCCGCTTCACGGTGATATATTTTCATTTTTCTTGAATAAAAACCCTACGTGTTTCTTAAACTTGAGTACTTATTTCAACAGATCTACCTTCAGCTCCCATCAAGGTAACTTGCAGGTAAAAAGGGTTTATAATCCCTGATCTTTTATGACCAGGGTGGTGGCAGCGACCGCCTAGGAATTTCACCAGAAAAGGATAGAGTCAGTGACCCGAGGGCCTTCTGCCCTGAGTCCCTTACCTACCTGGATCCCTAGGTACATACAGCAAGTAATAATCTTAACCAAACTAGGAAACTAGGCTTGAAATAAAACAACATACAACGTAAAACAACAATTTATTATAAATATAATTACAAACACACGCACCATTATAATTCCAGTAATTAGCCTTGCGCTCTACCCAAATCTCTTTTCATGAAATTTGGTAACTGCTCGATAGAAGTTGAAGTCTTCTCGTAATAACATAATATAAATCCTCTTTTGTGTAAAAGCCTAAAATTTGGCAGTAGTAATTTTCATTCCTAACACGCATATTAGGAAAATCCAATCAGCAATTCAACTATAATAAATTTGTTGTCGACGACGAAAATTACGTCCGCACGTTGATGACTAGTCGTCAGGAATAAAACAAAATACGTTAAATTCATATAATCCAATTAGAAACCCAATAATCACAGAAGGACAAACCGTTCGCTCCCTACGAGTACTTAAGGGCAGAACTGACGATAAATCAGAAACACGAGCGTGAATCGCAAAGAGGCCTAATCTTCGTTCAACTTTTAGCTGTTCGTTTCTTCGAGTTGTACTCAGTTCTGCGTCCTTAGCAACCAGTAATCGAATTTCCTAATAATTAGGGTATAATAATAATTCCTAATAATAAATAAAGTAGGTATGGTGTAGATAGGCAGTAACTATGGCAAAACCGTGTTCTTTGCAGACGAGTGACCTATATAGAAAAACAATAAACCTTTGTGTAATAATTTGCAGCGTTTTTTGTTATTCTTTGTTCTTTATAAAACTCTATCTTTCCAATCGGATTGTTGATTTATTCTATGAAATCGCTTGCAAATGAATCAACTTTATATCGTTGCACTGAAGAACTCTCCCCCTCAATAATTTCCTCAAATTTGGTCAATTTTCACGTAGGTAGTTAGGAGAAATAAGTGGCAATATAAGGCTGTTGATCAGGTTCTAAGTGGTTTGAGAAACATGCAAAGAATTCAGCGCTCGCCTTTATAATTTCAAATGGAATCTCAGTACAAGCCTCTGAATTGCTTAGGGATACAAAAGATTTTGAATTATTTTCAACCACTAAACTGTATGTTAAAATATAAAGAGCACAAGAAAGTTCTGTTCCAGTCCAGGTACCGTTCTTGCAGTGTCCAGAGCTGCGAAAATCCTAGTTGAACAAAGTAACAAGCTCAGGGCACGCAGCAGGCAAGTCCCCACATATCTCATTTTGCCATTGATGAGAAAAATAAATATGAAATTCAGAGCAGATCGTTAATGCATGCTGCGGATGTATATCTTATTAGATTTTGGATGTAAATTGTAAATACAGAACATTGTTTAAAGATGTAGTTGAATGTTGTATGTATTAAAACCATTTTTTAAAGTATTAAAAATGAATATATTTATATGATGCTACGATGTAGTAATCGTCGGCATTCATGGGTTGAATATTCTTTTTGTTGTCGTGAATGGAATGGATGCATGTAGGTAGTCGTATGTACCTGCTTTGGAGTTTTTATCCTTTATTCACACAATTCAATCTCTTCAGAGCTCCATTGCGAGGCTCTGAACAGGATAGCATTCAATTTCAATAATGCATCGGCTTTAATATATCACGATGTGAAAAGCCAAATCTGATAAATCTCCTCTAGTAAAGGTGGAGTGTAAGGAGGTTCTTGATACTCCTTAAATGACTACGGTTTTTCAAGATTTTCGTCTCTTCTGCTCCTCGTACGGACATAAAAGGCGCCCAGGGAAAATGAGAAAAGCTGTTCGTCTGCTTCCTTTTCACTCTTTCTCGCCAGAACCTTCAGCTTGTTCAGGTCGATGAAAATCACTGTCAGCTATCTTCAACCGCTCTCAAGGGATTAAATATCGCCGCTAGAGGTTCCCTTCAAGGTCGACCTTTTCACCACCTTCGACGTATTGCCTCGCTTTTTAAAACGTCACATATATAACCTGGAAATTTAATCAACTCTGAAAGCGGTTCATACGAGGAAACGCCTGCGAGCCCGTCCACCGTTATGATCTGATATAAGATGATATGAGGTGAGAAAACGGGTGAACAAAAACATCGTAAATCTCATCTATCAGACCTTATACCTCCTTCGTTCATGTCCGGCTTCTAGTTCAAACTACTACGTGACGTTCAAGGAATTGCACAGAAATCGATTTATCTACCTCTGATCGAGATATCGTAAATTCATATCTTTTAATTTTGAGACCAAACGCGAGTCTTTTATGAGAATCGTGAAAAAGCGCTCAAAACTCAATAACTTTTGAAGTGGTTGAGCTAGGAACCTGAAATTCTGCACACTTACCGGCCTCATAACCGCATTAAATGTATTGATAAGTCAATCAAGTGTTATCAAAGTTAAGCATCTTTAATAAAGTAACAATCTAGACTAAAAAGAATTTAAAAATTCAATCAACAAAAAAATTCCTATATTGGTACTTTAGTTTCTGATTTTTTGTAATTTGTAGGAAGTGTCTAGAGTTTTATTCTGTTTTTCCCTGTAATACTGATACTCACTGAAGCCGGTGGTACCACTGGTTTGGCTTTTGAACGAACAAGTGGCGTGTGGTATCACATTCTTATCACCGGAACCAACAAGTAGTTGTTTTCACTGAAATTTCTTAATGTTTTCCCATTTCTCATAATGTATGATGAATTTTAGTTCAGGTAAATTTTGTTTTTGGTTTCAGATGAACTTTAGGTCTCGGGGGCAGATCCTCTCGGATTCAGAGGATGATGTTTTTTTCCATTGTTACTGTTATGTCAGTGTGTTGTCGAGTGAAGGCGATTGCCTTCTGGATGGCTTTTTGATTTATATTGGTCCTTATTCAACAAGGATGCAGGATGGAGATGCACTGCCTGCCCGGCGCGTTTCAGCTGTACCGTTTGCAGGAGTGCATAGAAATTCGCTCAGCTGCTTTCCTCGGCGCGATAGCCACAGACTGGAGGGAGGCGATACATTTACCTAGTGGGTAGTTGGGGAAGACAACTCCTAGGTAACAAGTGGTAGAATGCATGAGGAAGAAGGACAAGGTAAAGGTACTGTTGACAAGATAAAGGGAGAGTGACGTCAGTCTGACGTGTTCTACCCCCGTACCTTACTCTACCTACCTGCACGATGAGTCATTCAGGGTTTCCCTTATGTTCTTTATTGGAGAACTAAAATATACGAGTAAATGGAACATTACAGTTACCAATAATAATAAAGTAGTCATGTAAATTTTATGCCTTTTTAGTGCCTTCAAAGCAATACTTTTTGAAGTGCCTGTTGACTGATTCGATAATATTATGTACTACTTATCATGTCAATGAATGTTCCGATTAAAAAAATAAATAATTCAACAAGTAAATCAACAACTGTCATTTTCGTACCTCTTTTTATTAGAAAATAGTATTAACATTTGGAATTGGGGTTCCATGAAGAGCGCTACCCTATCTTGGCAGTGGGTCACCTGTGGCACAATACGTGCACAAAACGTGAAAGAGTATTTTACAAATCGGATTAATTCTATTAAAAGCCTAAGAAAGTAGAAAAAAGAATAACAATTAAAAAATTCCAAAAATTTGATAGCTTGCCAAGATAAGGGTTAAAATGGAGCGACCATAAAATAAAATGCTTTAAAGATGAATTATTATGAAGAATAATTCTTGAAAAATCTAGTAAACCACATTGTCCACGATTGTCGACGATTGTCAACAGGACCATTTACAACTTCTGATGTGGACGATGCGAGAAGACGTTAGGCTTCAGCTTCCAGTTCTAAGTTTTCCTAAGTTTCTAAGTTTTTCAGTTTTAAGACTTGTACGAGCACGAATTAGTGTGCAAGCCAGTTGGTGCAAATTATTTCAGCGTTTCAATCCTGTATATCCTTCGAGCAAAAATACTAAGCATAAATACCTATTCATTCACCCCACTACAAGCTACACGGTAGAGACATACTGGTGTATAGTAGCCGAGCTCTGATGGTGATTATGAATAGTGAACTTCTCGCATGATGGGAGCATAATGGTGTTTTCGCATAGTAGAGAATAAACAGAAGTGCATGTTATCTTATCTAATGCGTTGATGTTCAATACCACGCTGAGTAAGCGCGTTATTTTAAAGATAAATAGCATCATCTACCATTAAATGGTAGATAAATAAATATATTAAATAATATAATAATAATAATAATAAATAAATAATTAAATAAATTTTATTTCGTTACTAAACCCAATTCTTTGAGGAAAAACAACTTGGGTGGCAGTATAGTTTCCCTCATAGAATAACATTGAGGTACAGAACTAGTAGAGAAAATGCTTGATTTTCTGAGAAGCTCCACTGATATTCAGTGAAGTCTCAATATAAAACAGGACCTTCACTATCATGTTGATGGCCTTCAGAGACGATAAACAGCAACATCATTAAAGACTCTATGTTGAGAAAGATTATGTTGACGAATTTTTATCCTTTTCGAGTCAAATGTGGCTTCTACTTATTTTCAATAACGAACCTTTGGAATCGACCAAGAAAAAAAAAATTTTAACACCCCCTCAAAATTTGATGGTTTACGTTTCAAGGTACGTAGAATCCAAAAATCGAATAAAAATTTGGCCGTCCGTCCACCGTACGCGGCACTTTTGCCACTTAGCATTGACCGATTTTGATGAAATTTGGTATGTAGGCTCCATTTGGGGTCTAGTTGTGCCCGAAGATTTTGGTTGATGTAGGTCAGTCCTAAGGGTTCCAAAATGAATTTTGAAATTTTGAAAACGCCCTAACTCAAAAAATTTTTATATAAAGGTATTGTTTTTCCTTCAATTTAAGATTCTGTAGAATTTTTAGAATTTTTTGAGACGACGCGGAGCTCTGTAGGACATACCGTTCGCTCCCTACGATAATTTTCCGAATCATTGTTTTGGCTTCAAAATGTAATTATTCTTGTAACACTTGCGAGCTAAATTGAAAGTTGAAAGTTATCAGGTGTTAAGTTACAATATTGATGTTCAAAAAGTTCATAGTAAAAATTCAATAAATAAAAATATAAGTTCAATAAAAATTATTAACCCTAATTGGAACATGTTATCACTAGTGTCACCGAAAACATCTCTGGATCTCCACAGCTGTCCAAAAGTGTCACAACAGTAACCAAAATTAAATTGCTATTTCATGTTTTTATTTACTTATTTATTTATTTATTTTTTGTTGAATTTTTTGGCTGTTGAGATTTTCAAAATAGAGTTATGACAAAAATTTCCTAAGAAATCGATGAAAAAATTTCAAAATTGTTGACTATAACATCATTGTGGTTTATTATTTTCAATAATGAACCTTTGGAATCGACCAAGAAAAAAAATTTTTAACACCCCCTCAAAATTTGATGGTTTACGTTTCAAGGTACGCAGAATCCAAAAATCAAATAAAAATTTGGCCGTCCGTCCGCCGTACGCCGTACGCGGCACTTTTGCCACTTAGTTGACCGATTTTGATTTAGTATGTAGGCTCCATTCGGGGTCTAGTTGTGCCCCGAAGATTTTGGTTGATGTAGGTCAGTTCTGAAGGTTCCAAAATGAATTTTGAATTTTTGAAAACGCAACTCAACAAATTTTGATATAAAGGTATTGTTTTTCCTTCAATTTAAGATTCTATAGAATTTTTCGAATTTTTTGAGACCACCCGGAGCTCTGTAGGACAAACCGTTCGCTCCCTACGAGAATTTAAAGTTTGGACGTACGATAAATCAGAAACACGAGTGTGAATCGCAAAAGAGGCCTAATCTCCGTTCAAATTAATGCTGACCGAAATGCTATCGATGTTTTTCTTCATGTTGGATGGTTGGTGGCTTTGCAGACGAGTGATCTATATAGAAAAATAAAAAATAATAAACCACTGTGTAATAATTTGCAGCGTTTTTCTTCAAAAATCACACGTATAACAATTTCCATCAAACATCCATTTTGACGGAAATTTCTTGAAATCTGGCCCGAAGTAAGAAAAATTTGCCACGGTTTTTTTTTTCTTTAAATTTGGGGGCAGTTGGAAGCCTTACTGTCTAAACACAAGAAATATCGTTCGTCCTCTTCATTCATTAGTTATTTTGAGGAGGCAAACAAAAAATGAATGAACCGAGTTCCTAATTAGGTACCCCTCCCAAACAAGAGAAAAAATTGAATTAAAAAAAATGAAAAATACGAGGAGTCGTGATTTTTTCACCCTTATTGTTGATTAAGGTATTTTAATTAGGATGTGTTTTGGGTCTCATTACTTCAACAAGAAAATTCAAGATTGATTTTCATTACGTCTCACTCCACCGTTCTCTCATATTTTAATCACATCTCCCAGTGAGAGCTAAGCCATTAAAATTATTCATGAATGAATAAAATCGACTCCCCAGTCCATGTAATTACAATTGTACTGGGAGTTCTATCTGGGGTCGTTAGATCAAGAGTTTTGTCTCTTTTCTCACCTGTTGCTCCATCATAAATTCACTCCTCCTGTTAAACCCGCTTTTAGAGCTGAACTATTTCCAAGTCAACTAGTCCCAGAGCACTTTACCCGCCGGGGGGTATTCTATAATTTAAACCACCTATCCTAAAACCGTGTGAAACAGGAGAGGTATTAACTATGCATTGAGCTGCAAACGTTTTTTTAAACACTTTTTCGCGCTTTTACGATCGTGTATTCAGCAAAACAAGCTGAAGTGGATCTGAGGAGAATTTTCCGTGAAACTGAGTCCTATATTCACTTATGCGACGGTCATCCGTAATAACAAGATAAGAAAGACGGCGAGATTGACCGGTCGCAAGTCCAGCGAGAGAGGGGCACCGATCCGAGGATTGTCACCTCGTCCCCGGGCTTGAATCAGTTCACCTCGTGGAGGCATTGTAACTACTGCCCTCCGGATGGTCCACCTTATAAATACGTATTAACAATCAAGCAGGAGACAACCATTTTTGGGGGCCCCGAAGAAAGAAGACTCCAGTTGACTTCGTGAGTAAGAGAGAGAGAGGGTGCACCCACATTTATTTTGTTATTATAATTTTCCGAAACTGGCCATATTTTAGTAGGGCGAGAAAATACATTTATTTTTGTTTCCACCAGAATTTGTAGTCATTGTTTTTTTTTTCACTTTTTTCATTTCCATTTTTGTTCAATTTCTTTATTTTGCAATCAAACAGATCGCAAATGGTAGCAGAGCTAAAATATTATGTTAAATTCGATGCATTTACCATGAACTGAATTGTTTACGTACTAACATTTATTTAAATTACGGTTTATTGTATTCTTTGTTAGATACTTCATTTTGATAGGTGCCTATCTATAGAAATATTCACATCAGTATCAATCAATTTTCAGTATGTCCTCCGTTTGTGACAGTTGTGAAGGTGAATTTGAACAGACCTCTGTGATAGCCAAGTGCACAGGTTGTGGGGCAAAATATCATCCAGGTTGTACAACAGTTGGGATTGAGAATTGGCAGAAGATGAATAGCCAACGCAAAAGTAAATGGAAGGGGACCTGCTGTAAAGAATCTGCAACTGTAGTTAGTTTACGTTCAGAAATAGCAAAGATATACCAGTCACTCGCACAACAAACCGAAGAAAATAAAAAAACGGGATCAAGAAACAGCAGAAGTAAAGGGGTCTTTATCAAACATACAAAAAATGTTGAGTGAGTTGAAATCAACTAAAGAAACACAAAGCCTTGGGGCAATCGGGAAACCAAGTAGTAGTGGTTCGCAAAATAGGGGACCTGTTAATGACCAATCAGCACGAATGAAAATACCTACATATTTAGATTCGCGCATCGAAAAATTCCCACAGTTAAAAGCTGATGATCCAGAGAACGTTTTGATTTTCTTGGAGTCACTGTATGATTTAAATGTAGTAGCTCACGATTATTTCCAGGCAATATTGTATCGATTAGCTGCAACTAGCGGGGGTAAAGTGTTGAGTCGAATGGTGCACGAATTAAAAGATGGTTTAGATTGTGACACAATAATAGGAAAAGTAATGGATGAACTTACAACAGTTAAAGTGAGAATGGAGTTTCAAATTCGCACTATCTTACGTAATCAACGGCAAAATGAGAGCTTCCGTGATTATGTGGATAGTGTCACCAAATTTGGAGCTATTCTAAAATCGCATACACCCTCTGAACTTGTGGAATGCATTTTGAGTGGAGCCAATGAGCACACTCGGTCACGTTTTCATTTTCAAAATCAACCGAAATCATTACCAGATCTAGAAAAGCTAATAATAGAGGTAGAACGTTTAGAAATGGCAGACAAATGTGATCGCTCTTACGTGGTTAAGAGTTTTATCAACGATCCTTTCAGGGACCAGCACAATACGGTGCACGCAATCATTATCAAAACAATTATTATCGGGGCAGAGAATTTCATAAAGGGAATAATCGGAACTCGTATTACTATCAATCAAACAAACAAGGATACCAAGGACAGAATGAAAATTTACATAGAAGTCCCCAAAACAAAAATTACCACCAAGATCAAAAAAACGTATGGAAAAACAAAGATCCTCCCCAAAATACTCGCGGAAATAGAACATTTTTACAGAACAACCCCAATTGGAAAAAACAGTTCCGTACAAAGTCTTCCGAAAAAGTAAATCTTGTGCAAAATACTGGGTGTTGTGAGAGAGATCGTTCCAGAGATGAACGATCTACTTCTCCGAGTACAGAATCGAGTGAACAACCAACGTCTAGAGATCCATCACCACGAGTTAAACCTCAAAACAGAAACAAGTCAAGAAAGAACCAAAAAAACCAGTAGAATGGGGTATGCAGGACATACCCCAGGAAACAACAAGTTCAAACTTACCAGAATTACAAATTTTGAAAATTATATCAAACAAAAGTGAAACCTGCATATCAATAAATGGATTAAAAACTACATGTTTATTTGACACAGGGGGCCAGCGTATGTTGCATTTCAAAATCATTTGCGGATCGTGTCGCTCATAGAGCACCGATCCAAATACATCCATGTACCATCTCCATAATAGTTGGCAACTCAGGAAGAGTAGTAGTAGATTCGAAGGTTTACCTTCAAGTAAAAATAAACAGCTATTCATGGAAATACTTATTCTTTATAGTACCTTCCTTACCATATGATGTAGTCATAGGATACAATTTCCTTCAAACTCATCAAATATCCATAAACCCAGCCAATGGAACATATTCTTTCAATTTTGACACAAAGAAGAGGTGTTATAAACTGCAGGAATGTAATGCCAGACTCACAAGTTTGACGACACCAGACGAACCATGTACCTTTTCAGCTTTGGAAGAAAAGTACCCGGATGTGCTTACAGATAAAATGGGGTTAACTGACATTATAGAGCATGAAATTGTTTTAAAACAGGGTCATGTTTTCAACTACAAAGCACCAAACTATCAAATATCACCACCGAAGTTAGATATATTGAGAAAAAAAATTAATATACTTATTACAAACGGGTCAATTGAACGCACCACCAGCCCGTCAACGTCACCCTGTTTCTTGATTCCGAAAAAACATGCAGAGGGGAAATCAAAGGATTTTAGATTAGTAATTGATTATCGTAAATTGAATGCCAACATTGAGTACTTACAGTATCCATTAGCATCAATAGACAGTGCTTTTATGTACTTACATCAAGCTAAATTTTATACAGTACTAGATCTAAATTCCGCATACAATCAAATCCCAATAAAAAAGAGAGTAGAAAATTAACAGCATTTCAAACGGTTTTAGGTACTTTTATGTGGACAGTGGTACCATTTGGATTGGCCACAGGTGGTCAAATACTGAGCACATTAATGGATATCATATTCAGTGATATCAAGTACGATTATATATTAAATTATCAAGATGACATTCTAATTTATTCAAATACGTTTGAGGATCATGTTAAGCATGTTGATGAAGTTCTGTTACGATTAAGACAAGCGAAGCTTACCGTCAACCCAGATAAAGTTCGGTTTGCACAGCGCAACGTAGAATTCCTAGGCCACATAATAGGTAATGGGAAAATAACGATTAACCCAGATCGCATAACAGATCTCTTAGCGATCCCACGCCCTCGCACACCTAAACAAATAAGTCAGTTCATGGGCACCGTAAATTTTTTTTCTAAATTTTTCCCTCGATTAGCAATTCTAGCAGAACCGTTAAACAAACTCCGCAGGAAGAATAGTAGCATGATTTGGACCAGGGAATGTCAAAATGCGTGGGAAAGTATCAGGCAAACCATAACCAGCCCACCAGTACTGGCTACCCCAGACTTCAAGAAGAAGTTTATTTTATACACTGATGGAAGCAAAGAAGGGGTGGCGGGAGTATTACTACAAATAGGCGAAGATAATAACATGCATCCAATATCGTTCACAAGCAAAAAACTTACCGATACACAAAAAAATTATTCAGCTTATGAATTAGAGGCATATGCCGTGGTCCATTGTCTAGAAAAATATCGGGTATATCTAGAATCAGTCAGATTCGATTTATATACAGACCATAAGGCTCTGACAAGTGTTATGAATTTGGAATCAAATTCAGGTAGAGTAGCACGGTGGGCAATTAAATTGTTGGCTTTTGATTTCGAAACCCATCATATCGAAGGAAGGCAAAATACGATGGCAGATTATATGTCTAGAAATTTCCCCGAAACAAGAGATAAACAGCATACAGCTTCTGTAGCCACTCTGTTATCAGAATTACCAGACTTGTTCGTTGATCTATTTCAAAGTCAGCGTGAAGACGAATATTTAGGCCCTATCATTCAAAAAATAGAAAAGAAAGAAACAGTACAAGATTATCAAATTCGATGTAATAAGCTATGGATTATTTTAAAAAACGGACAACAGCGGATACCAGTGCCTATAAAACTGCGTCCAGTGATCTTTAGCTACTTTCACGAATCATTATTTGGATGTCATCTAGGAATAGAGAAAACCTATCTCGAAAATAACAACATATTTCTATTGGTCAGGTCTTCATCAATATGTTCGAACTAAGATAAATCAATGTTTGACGTGCAGTAAAGTCAAATCAGATCAATCGGGGACCAAAGGCCATTTGTCATCAAGTATTTACACCTACCCCGGGGAACGTATTTTTGTGGATATAGCAGGCGAATTGCCATCCTCTGGAACAGAGGCTTATAAATTCATTTTAATCGCGGTTGACGCATTTACGCGTTACACTATATTGGTACCATTAAGGAAGGCAACATCAGAAAGTGTGATAAAAGCGATAGAGAGAAATGTATTTCAATACTTTGGCTACTGGAAGACGATATGCACCGACAATGCTTCCATTTTCGTGTCCACAAAGTTTGAAACTTTTTTATTTAATAAAGGAATAAAGAGAATACCCATGATACGCTTTTATCCAAATCCAAGTATAGCAGAGCGACAAATAAAAACTTTGAAAACAGCAATCTCTGCTTACTACGCGGAGAATCAGGGGAAATGGGCATCATCATTGCATTTCTTTCAACTTAGTATTAATTCAGCACACCATTCATCTACTGGGTTTTCCCCAAATAAATTATTTCTGGGCAGAGAGACCAACACTCCCTTGTTATTACAATGGGAATTGGGAGAAAATGTTGTAGACCCTCACGCGACCACCAGAATTTGGAAAGTGGCAATAGGAAATTTAGAGAAAGCTCACAACAAAATACAAAAATACTACAATAAAACACACAAAAAGGTAGAGTACAATTTGGATGATGTGGTTTTGCTAAAAACATACATTTTATCAGATAAATCAAAGAAAATAAATAAAAAATTGGCGTATAAATATACAGATCCCTACAAGGTAATTAGAAAAAAATCACCTGTCACTTATACTCTCCAGAAGATGGATAACGACAAAGATATAAAGGAGGCACACATTAGCCAAATGAAGAAGTATAGGATCCCAAGAAATTCAATTGATAAACAGTTGTTGTGCAACTAGTTCAATTCAATTGTTAAAAATAAAAAGAATAAAAATTAAATATTTTAAAAAAATTAACATTACATTAAAAAGGTGTCTAAATATAAATAGTGTCTAAATATATAATAGTGAAATAATAGATCAGAAGAGAGATCAAACAGAACTCAACCGCAGGGAGCAAAAAATCGGAAGTTTGGACCAACAACATCACCACAGACAACTGAGATACAAGCATCAACTGCCAGCACCACGACAAAGAACGGAGAATAAGCTGGAAACAGCCTGAACAGCTGCAACAGCTTCCTACAGTGCAGGAATGGACACCAAGGAACGGAGTCACAACCTGGAAGCGTTTCCAAGAGGACCATCATTGCCAACCAAAAACATTTTAACCAAAAACATTTTGGGAGTGTTCGCCATCGCCTTGGAGAGGGGGTAATGCGACGGTCATCCGTAATAACAAGATAAGAAAGACGGCGAGATTGACCGGTCGCAAGTCCAGCGAGAGAGGGGCACCGATCCGAGGATTGTCACCTCGTCCCCGGGCTTGAATCAGTTCACCTCGTGGAGGCATTGTAACTACTGCCCTCCGGATGGTCCACCTTATAAATACGTATTAACAATCAAGCAGGAGACAACCATTTTTGGGGGCCCCGAAGAAAGAAGACTCCAGTTGACTTCGTGAGTAAGAGAGAGAGAGGGTGCACCCACATTTATTTTGTTATTATAATTTTCCGAAACTGGCCATATTTTAGTAGGGCGAGAAAATACATTTATTTTTGTTTCCACCAGAATTTGTAGTCATTGTTTTTTTTTTCACTTTTTTCATTTCCATTTTTGTTCAATTTCTTTATTTTGCAATCAAACAGATCGCACTTAAGACATCAAAGTGGAACATTGGAACGTGGAAAGTGGAACATCGAAAGTGGAATTATACACCAACTCTTGGTACGTCAAAGTATCTTAATTTGTAACTTTATAACAAAATTTCAGGTTTTGCTGTAAATTGAAAACGAGCAGAGTATAGTTTAGGCATGACTCCTTCCAGACCTCAAACTTCGTAACAACGAAGCAGTTGAGAATAGAGTTTTTGTGCTTACAACAAGGAAAAAATGTTAGTTAAAGTTTAATAATTTAATGAATTTTAAATTACTGAATTCAGAACTGAAAAAAAGTAGGTAGGTCCTATACGAACAATGTAATTACCACTAGAGCACCACCACACGCTGAAATTCTCTTATGAAAAGAGAAGAAAGGGGAGGGAAATGGCTACTCGAAATACGAATAATTGATTGAAGAGAATAATTAATTCACTGTGCTGTTAATAATTTCTTCTAATGGAAATTTCCAGGAGGTAAAAATGAAAGATGAAAAGGCTCTGAAAATCGTCAGGTAAATTTAATTAGTCACCATCATAAACTCTCAACCCTAATTACTATTTTGCTCTTTTGAACGTTCCCTGTTCCTTAAAAAAAGTATCGTCTTATTAGTGTTGTCAATCGACTTGCTCCGTAGAGACTGTGTCGTTTAATAAACTGATGAAGAGACAAAAATCATATCACATTTTGATATTTTCCTGGACACGAATAGTACTCCTGCTTGAGGAATTCGCTGTATAGAGAGTCACTGTCACCATCCAACAGATTCCATCCATGGATGGAACACACGCGCATTCACTATCAAAGGCATCACAAATTCCGATGCCTCCTTTTACTCAAGAATAAGAAAACGTGGCAAAAAAATTAATTAATTTCACGACCATTTTACAAGGGGCAGTGGAAAATACATGCGAAGATCTGATAATGCTCATACCTACTGAGGGAAAAAATTATGTAATAAAATGCCAATCAGATTGCAAGAAATGCCCCAAACCAAATTTATCTTTGTTATCACAGATATTTTGAAAAGAGAGGCATTTTACTCTGCTGAGAAATTTTTAGATTTTAATTTAGAAAATTTGACTGGCTAGCAATGTGATCCTGACTCGTATTATTGACAATATTTACAAAGTTTAAATTATTTATTATCTTAGTATCCTGTATGTGAGCATGGTGTCAATGAATTTTATAAGTATAGCAGAGGAATGTGTCTAGTACTCTCGTACTAGATGAATTTTATAAGTATAGCAGAGGAATGTGTCTAGTACTCTCGTACTAGAGGAATTTTATAAGTATAGCAGAGGAATGTACCTAGTACTCTTGCTTGCAAAAATTTTTATTATTTCATGTTTAGTTTGTAGTTATAATCAATCTGAGATCTCTTTGCCTGGCTGTGACTTTGTTTTACTGTGATATTGGGAAGGTCTGTGATTGTGTATAATTTTTCATGTGTGTGTGATTATTGTGTTGCGTGTTTTCGAGCGCTGGACCGGGGTTCTTAGCCGGCCTGGGGGCGGCCCCCTTGGCGCTTTTATTGAGGTGTGTGGTTTGCCTCTACGGTAGACCACGCAGTTCGTAGGGCTACCTCTCCAGTTATGGATTGGTGGCCCTGGAAGCCACCATGGAGGGTGGGTCCAGGCCGGCCGGGTCGCCCCGGTGCGGTAGCGCTCCACAAACACCTTGTTCCTGAGATTTCCAACCACATTAGTTCCTGTTTTCCACATAATTCAAGCTTTTTATAGTTGACTTTTTTTGCCTGATTATAATTATTGTTGTTGATACCCTGCCTACATGTTAGTATTAGATAGTTAAGAATCAACGACGTATAAAATTTGTTCGACATGTACTATGTACATAAATGAACCTACAGTATAAAATAAACTATCTATCTATCTACTGTAACCTTACACTCTGCCAAGTCCATAATCAAGAAAAAGATGCAACAGAGAAGTTGTGGCGGTGGACTGGTTCAGTGAACCCTGAAAACCACCTTGCCCATTACAGGTCACGACAATTTGGAAGTCCACCTGGATCGCATAGGCCTGAGCCACACTCCCACTTTCATGAATTTCATCCACCTCCAAACCTGTCCTTTTGAGGATGAAAGAAGTTCTTTTACTCCCGACGGTACCAACTGGTCGAAAAATTCCAAATTGTACTGGGATCCAAGGGATCAAATGGCTGATGCAAATGATTACACATCGGTTTATTGTTTCCTGCAAAGATTCCAGCTCTTGCCATCAACAGTACCTACCAGTAATCCACCTCAACTCCAAGGTTGTGGGTATCTTCATTACAAATTCGGTTTTCAGTTGTTCAGGAAGCACTACTGAGTTACAGTTATTCTGTTCGAAGGAACAAACCACAGCCAAGTTCATTTAGACAATACCAGCTAAGCCTCGTTTTCCCAGAGTCGTGTTTGACTTCAATTGATTTGATTCTTGGTTGTTAAGGAAGCACAAGTGTGAAGTGAGTGATATGAAATTCTTTTCGAACAAAGAAAAATGATTGCATTTGATCAGCTGAAATTTGGCTCACTTTCATCAACGAAAGTTCACGTGCGATTCACACTACCTGCTTTTGACAATGAAGAACCTTGCAGCCAAGAACCATGGACCCACCCAATACCATTCCTACGTCTGGGCTTCACAAAATATTTCAAGAAATCGTCAGCAACGTATGAATTTTTCAACGCGTTCAAAGAGTTGATGAGTAATCTATCGCCTTGTCACGTAGTGTACTGCGATGGATCAAAATCAGCTAACGGAGTGGCTGTCAACCGACGTGATGTGTACAAGTTCTAAATGCCTAAACTCTGTTCCATCTTTACAGCTGAACTTTATGGCATACACGCATCTCTTCAATTGATAAATCCTACAGAAAGAAAACTCGTACTATGCTCAGACTCATTAAGTGCCCTTCGAGCAGTCAAGAAAGGTTGTGATCATCCCTTGATCACAAAGATACTTTTGAGCATGAATCGACACCAGGAAAACGGTGTGAATGTGATCCTTTTCTGGGTACCCGGCCACAAAGGAGTAATAGGGAACGAAATTGCTGACCGAGAAGCTTAAAATGCAGCACTCGAACCTATGACATCTGATATCAACATTCGAGCTGATTATCTACCTATAATAAAATGGAAAATGGAATGGATGAACACGGAGCATCAAAAATTGTGGACCATCAAGAAGGTGAAGATGTGGGCCTCATCAAGCCGAACGCGAAAACTCCCTGATGAAACTGTTTCCCACTCGCGCCGAGAAGTCATTCTCACCCGTCTTAGGATTGGCCATACACGTCTCACCCACGGGTATCTTATGTCATCACAACAAGAACGTCCTCCTGTCTACCCAAATCCAACCTGCAATAACTGCCAACTACCAGTTCTACACCTTGTCACAGAATGCCCAACATTTTCAATTCCATCTCTGGAAATCACCAGAAATATCTCCTGGGAAACGATTCCAAGTGTTTTCGGAACCTCTTCCTGATCCTCAAGTATTTATCCATATATCACGAAATATGGACTCTAATTTTGACAAGCAACTTGACTAAACCATAAACATTAATTATGTACATAATTCATAATGTTTGGCGCTAATGACCTTCCGGTTGATGCGCCCAATAAATTTTAAAAAAAGCGATTCACTCGATTGTTTCTGACTCATCATCCATCCAACACAGAGTAATTGAGACAACATTCAACTAACTTCTAAGGACCGGTGACAGATGGGGCAGGGAGGGGGGGTTTATGCCCCCAACACGCAAGTTTAGATAAATTGCACAATAAAGGCGCATTTAACTCTTTTTGATTGTCTGGATGTTATCATTCGTTTTTAGAAATTGAAATTTATCTTGGAAATACCCACCCCCACCCCCCACCAATTTTAAGCCCTTAGAAGTGACTGACAATAACCAAAAGCTTCGGGGCACAATTAGACCCCAAATGGAGACAATATACCAAAATTTCATCAAAATCGGTCAAAGAGAACTGGACAAAGTGCCACAAGGTTGATTAAATGGACAATTAATTAAATATCTATTAAATATTTTTATTGATATTATAAATCAATATAGTATTAAATATCAATAAACACAAGGCCTGACATTTGATCAAATTAAAATCGATTAATTCTCTAGTCCAGGCTATCAAAAGTTATCTCAAAATCTATCTTTACTTATCTAAAATTTCACATAAGTAGGTTTCCAATCAAAATTAAATGCATTCAATTACGTTGAGGTCTTATCTAGTGGGCATCAATTTCAAACCTCGTTTGTTCCATGTTGTCAAGAGAAGAAACATACCTGCAACAAATGAAGAACGAATTAGATGTTTATGTAAAACAATATAAACAAGTGTGTAAAAATAGTAAAAATAATGTTTAACCAATTTATTTATCCTATACTAAATCCGCCGACATTAAAATTGTGCTTGAAACAGTTGTATAGTCATGAATAAATAATTCATGTTTTGACCCTTCAGCCAGCGTTACAAATTCGGCTCGATATTCTTTATAGTCCCACTTAGAGCAGTCAGGACTCAGTTGAACCTTGGTTTTAGAATCGAATAGAGACCTCTCTATGGAACTATTAAAAAAATGGAATAAACGTTGCCAATTTTCAAGAAAATAACGTGTTTATAAGTTGAATCTATTGCGATGGTTATAAGATCTGGTGGTAAGTACATCACAACTGACATACCTACTAGAAACAGGAGAGAGGGAATTCAAATGTCATCGGTTGAGAGTAAAGGGCGATCGGGTGATCGCGTACATGCAGACGGAAATGAAGAACTTCAATCAATTGCCTCATGAAAGCGAAAGGGACTGGAAAGATTAACTTATGACAAGTAAAGTAGTAAAGGTACTGTATGCTGCCATGAGAGAGTTCGGGATACCTGAAAAACTATGAACGCTGGTAAAGCTGACAATGAGTCACACAGTATGTCAGGTACAGGTCCAAGGGAGTTTGTCTGAAAATTTTGAAACTAAAGTTGGATTATGGCAAGGAGCCATGCTAGCTTGCTTGTTGTTTAACATAGCCCTGGAAAAAGTAGTGCGCGATGCTCAAATAGATAACAGTGGGACCATTTTCCATAGATCCATACAGCTTTTGGCATACGCAGATGATATAAATTTAATGACCAGAACTGTTAGGGATTTGGAAAGTGCTTTCAGCTCACTTATGCTGGCAGCAGCAAATACGGGGCTCACCGTCAACCAAGGAAAAACAAAGTATATGGTTTCCAATAGAAACTTGAATGAAATTTGGACACCAATTATTCTCATTGGACCGTACCAATTTGAAAGGGTGGAAACTTTCACTTACCTTGGCTCCACTGTACATGAATGCAATGATTTCCCAACCGAAATCAAAGCTAGAATTCTTTCTGCCAACCGGTGCTACTTTGGACTGTTGCCACTCCTCAAGTCTCGATCCCTCTCCAGAAAAACTAAAATAACGCTGTACAAAGTACTGCTTCGCCCTGTACTAACCTAGGGGTCAGAAAGATGGGTGATGACAAAGCAGTCTGAGAGAGTGTGCTCAGTGTTTTTGAGAGGAAGATCCTTCGTAGAATCCTGGGCCCACTGTTTGACCATGGACAATAGAGACGCCGAAAAAATGAAGAACTGTACCAGCTGTACGAAGATTACGATGTAGTAAAGTTCGCGAAGCTGGGACGGATGAGATGGGCTGGAAATGTTCTCCGAATGGTTGACGTCGACCCATCCAAACAGCTGCTGCTCTCCAGACCAAATGGTACAAGAAGGGAAGGAAGACCGAGGCAGAGATGGAGTGACAACTTAGAGGAGGTCACAGCACGACTTGGGTGCTATGAATGGATGACAACGGCACAGGATCGGACAAGCTGGAGAGGTGTCTTAGAGGAGGCCAAGGCTCACTCTGGGCTGCAGTGCCAATTAGTTAGTTAGTTAGAGTAAGTAAAGTAAACAACCATTTCAGTTTGGATTTTCGTCCGACTGCCATTCCTGGCGTCGTGGACGTCATCAGCTGTCAACTTATGGCAATCAGTGAAGCACAAAAGCTATAATATAGCTAATAATATTATTATTTAAATTAGTATAATAAATAATTGGGCTAGTCTTTTTTTTCAATTAATCACTGTAATGTAATAATTTAATGTTCTTTGAATTTATTATTATTGATTAGCAGCGGAACACCATTCCGGGCTCAATAAAAATTATTGAATTTTTATTCACGTTGCTTCAATAATTCATTTCATTAGGATGATTGGATTCCGGAACCAATATTAATTTAAATAACAGGTTTGGCCTACTGACCAGCATCGCGAAACCCGATCCTCTTTCAAGCCCCATTCCGATGAATCAGGAAACAAAC